>SNQJ01S0031374.1:36483-61187 GCA_010110895.2 Picea sitchensis
CCAAAACATGTTTCTGGCAATTTTGGTAATTTACTATTTTTAGCAGGTTTTAACTTCCGGGGTCATTTTGAGGGTCCAAATGAAGGTTTTTCGAGATCGAGGTTCTCAATGATAGCCAAAGGCATGACTGAGCCCCCAAAATGAATCTCCTCAACGATACCTTTCCAACGAGCTATCACACGCCTAAAACAAAGATCGTATGCAAAAGTTACGACCCCGGGAAGTTGATGTACTCACTTACCCAAACAGGGCCCACATGACTTTTGGCGCTTCATCTCCTAGGGTTAGGTTTTTGTATGTCTAGGAATTTTGGCATTCTCGTTTATTGTAAAAAGGCCTTTCGAGCCTCATTGTAATCATCTTCTTGTGAATGCGAGTAGCCGTCACATCTCTTCTCAGAGATAAACTGCCACCATTCTAGCGAGTCTTTCACTCTGTTTTTTTACAGTCTCTGTACATTTCTCTGATTAATAGAAATTGTGTATTACTGTATATTTGTGTTTATGGTTGCATCTCTGATACATTCCTGTTATATTATTGAATATCTGCAATATCTCTGTGCATTTCTTTATTATATGTCCGCTCTCATTTCGTGCCAAAAATAATCCGGATCAGATAGGGATCTATATTATTTATTAGTACCTTGGGGATTGCAATCATTAGTGGCAGGTTCCCTCACTATTGGTAGTGGGAATAGATCAATGTCTCCTAATTGATAGATTCTACAAGTGTTTGACATCAACTCCTTTATTCGCACTTGCTATAATATACTAGGTACCTTGGCACCCATTATCATTATCAGTGGGTTGTCTCGTGGTTGTTAACAGTATACATCAATGATCGATAATCAAACAGTGTCTCGTTGTGTTTGAATTCAACACACTTGTTCACATAGTGTAGACTCGTACCATCGATGGTTGATTTGAAGACCTCGGTTCTACAGTAGCATCACCTCTTTTATGTTGCTTCCCGAGTTGCGTTGGATAGTACCACTTCCACTTATGACATCAGTACTTGTGGGGGATCAGTTGTTTCATTCGTGTTTCTAGATATCCTCCTATGATTCTAAGACATAGATCCATTGTGTATCTCTTTTGTGGCTATGATCTCTTTTGACTTGGATCCAATATGTATTCATTTTCATGGCCATGATCAGTGATTCTATATATGCATATTTCATGGATCCACAGTGTACTTGATTTGGCGACCATGCTTTTTTCACTCATGAGCATGGGTATGCCCACCTCGGGAAGAGAGTACTCTTGTTTTATGTTGCAGGTTTTGTTCTTGGACTGGATTTTGGCGACCTTCACCTAGGCATATTGCATCTTTACCTCCCATATTTATAAGGTATTTCATCCATCATTTTCTCTTCTGACCTCACACATCAGGGGACATATGTTATAGCATCAATTGCCATAACATATGCATTGATGACTTGTTTGTCCTTTCCTTTTCCCACTTGCAGACATTAATCCCTTTTACCTCCTTTGGATTCTTCAAAAAACAGTATTTTTGGACATGTATGCACCCTAATAGTTATGCAAGTTGTGTATATGCAAGTTTCTCCATTGAACATCATGGACATGTATGCACCCTAGCAGTTATGCAAGTTGTGTATACGCATGTTTCTCCATTGAACATCGTGTACATCTCAATTTTTGCTCAAAAAAATATTTAATTTTCCATAATTTTGCATGGGGTTACGGATTTGTCATTTTCCTAACTCCTTTTTACATGTATACAATCGTTTGCAACCACTCCAACCACTTGGAGATGGTATAAATTGAGCATAAGGCATGAGGAGAAGAGAGAAAATAATTTAAGCAAAGTTATGCTCACTATTTCTTGCCTTGTCTGCAAACCCTTATTTCCCTATTGTTTATTCACATCCTCGAACTCGAAAACCCATGTTTCAAGCCTTTTCCATGCTTTATATATCTGACCAAGAAGTTTCTCTTTGTCTTATTTGGTTCTGCATAAGCATTGGAGTCGAAGGTGCAACAGTGGTCTGAGTGGAGGAACCTGGAGTCCATTCTCGGAGCAGTGCCAGAGCAGGTGCAGGTGATAACTACCTATATTATGTTGTCAAATACTAAATATACTTCTTTCCCATGAAATGTTTGTGTTCTCAATATATTATGATCATGTTTGAATATCTTATTTCTTATAACACTAATTGTTGCAATTATCTTTGTTTTCGATCATTTTCATAAAAGTTAGTTATTATATAAATGTTGTCCTTTGCATTTTTCTACTTGAGTTCTTTGTAGGTTGTCAAAGGAATAGTTTGGAAGGATCACAACAGGGTTTCGACCACGGGATCTTCATTAGACGCAGGACACCTGGTATGTCTCTTTTCCCTTGCTACTAGTAGTTAGTTAATTGATCGAGTTAGTTACAAATATTTGATTTCATTTTTAGGATTTGGTTTGATCCTTAAATTGTCAATGCTTTGTTGTGGTTTTAACCCATAGCCATAGGGGATTTTTCCCGTAACAATTTGTAGGATTCCATCTTTCAATACTTTATTGTTGTTTTCTTTGTCTCATTGTTATAGCTATTTCTTCTTCATGAAAAAGAGCTTTGCATGTTCTTTCTAGTTCTTCATGGCTCCCTTCTAATGTTGTGGCTAGATCATACAACTGATGAAGAATATTTCCTTGGTATCTGATTCCAACTTGTATTTGAGGTTGGTTGGTATTTGGTTGAGTCATTTGAATTTTTGGTCTGCAAAACCATCCTTTTTTTTGTTCCCCGGTATGGTCACCAAAAAATGTTGATCTAAAAGACTGTCAAAGTCTTAATATAACATCACGAGGATGACTCCTCCTTCATTTTAATAGAGGTGGTACTCATCTTTCTATATATTACAATTTACAGAAAAGGATATAAGAGACTAGGATTTCAGAAAATAAATATTCACATGCAGAGAATGTCTGAGAAAGAACCAAGCTTGTTCAAAACATGAATATTTANCATTTTAATAGAGGTGGTACTCATCTTTCTATATATTACAATTTACAGAAAAGGATATAAGAGACTAGGATTTCAGAAAATAAATATTCACATGCAGAGAATGTCTGAGAAAGAACCAAGCTTGTTCAAAACATGAATATTTACAATATTTACAAAAAATATTTTGATAGACACACATTTGAAATCTCATGCTTTAAACTCAAAGTCTAAGAAATTACTAATGTAGTGCCTCGAATAGTTATCTAGGGATCCTCAAAAATATACAAATGCTTAAGAAATAATAATGTTTGTAATGTTCATAAAAGTAAATGGCATTTGTCCTTCAAAGAGAAATGGGATTAGGCTCCCGCGGACCATGAAATTAAAGAAATCCCTAGAAGACAAAAAGGAGATAGTCAGGGGTCGACCTTTGGTTTTCACAAATCCTGAGACAAGAAAGACTAGATGACTACTAACTGAGAAGGAAAATGAATAATATGACTACTTGACTTACTATGATCGAAAGTGCCCTCATTCATTTTCTTTTTGGAGTGCTTATTGCAGAGTGTTCAGTTGGAGGTTCCATGGAAATTGTAACTACTTTTTTTTTATCTTGCTCATTTATCTTTATCCATACATTCTTTAACCATAATTCGATATACTCATCCATAGGAGAAACTGTCGTCTCATGCTTAATTCTTGCATTGAATAATTATTTTTCAATGTCTTTAATATAAAATTTGAGATGGTGTAATGTGTCTTCAACATATTCATTCTTATTTACATAGTGGATCAACCACTCTTCTACTTCCTCATTTGAGTATTTAGTTATTTCATTGAACTCATTTTCCCATGAAATTTTTAGGGCATCCAAGTGTCCTTGTAACTAATCTTTAGAAAGTAGAATTGAATCCATTTTCAAATGTGGGCCCCTCGGCTCCTTCGTCAAATCAACAAGATTTTAAAATAAGTCACCCCTCTTGGTATTTATGACATCACATTCCTCGAGTATTTCTTTTAAACATTCAATTATTTTTAACCATCCTGCATTAATCTGCCTTAATCGATTTTTAGATGGGCTCTCTCCTTTACATATCATTCATATTGGAGATTTTGGCAGAAAATGTGCCGATAGCTTCCTTGTAGAAATTTTCATCACTATTCAGGTCCTTTTGGAGATATTATTTAAAAATTTTAATCCTTGAGGAAAGTATAGTAGAACTAGTAGACAATTCCCATATCTCAAAGATTAGAGAAATTAGTTTTGGGATATTCTCTCCAATATATTGTCTAATGGTTGCCAATAATTTTGAGGCGCTCCTTACTCTAGAACTTGATTCCAGCATATCTTCTAAAGTGTTAAGAGATTGGATGGTATCAATTGGCTCGACAAATAGAGGCTTTGACAACAAGGCATTTTCTAATTCTTTTATTTTTCTTTCAAGACATGGTTTTCTTGTTCAGTTTCATCAATTGAAGACTTGAGTGCTTCTCTAGTTGCTTCGTGAAATTGCATGAATTTTGAGGGTGTCACCCCTTGTAAATCAATCTCAAAGTTCCACTTTTCAGTGACCTTTTTTATTTTTCAAGTTAATTTTTTCAATTAACAACTTTTTAGATTCTTTGTTAAAATCCATGTGGTGCAATGTGTCAGATTCCTTCTCAAAGACCAATGGCTCTTGACAAGCCAATTCTTGTGTTATTTCTCTATTTTCTAGCAATCTTTGTGCTGCCCATTTGGGCTCTTCTACTTCAGCGTCCACTTCCATATCTTCAAGTTCAAGTACTAGAAATTCCTTCTCCCATTTTTGAATTACATCTCTTTTTATTTTGAGTGCTACAAGGGCAGTATGTGTCTTTCCAAAATCTCCTTTTGAAGGATTTCCATCCCTCCCATCACCATAATTTCCTGATTGGGAATTCTTTTGTCCAAGACTACTTCCCTGGGTTTTGTTTTTCGTTGAAGAACTCCTTTGTAATACATTGGGTGAACCGGGATTAGGGTTACCACTTCTCATGGTTCAACCCGTCTGTTTGTATTGGTCGTTAGTGTTGATCAGGGTATCAATATCATCATGAAATTTCTCAGGGATGGATTCCATGGGGTTTTGATTATCCCTGCCTCCTTTAAATTGGGTAGTTTATACAAACAATGAGTCATAACCGACTGCAAAACATGTGTACTGTAAACATATTACTGGGGTCAATTCCTGGAATTTCAGGAACTTCTTTTAGCTTGAAATTATCAAAATGACTAGCAAGTTCATCCATATGGGAGATACTTTTCACAACGATTTCCCCAATTTTACAAGGCAATGGAATGAACAGTCTTTTTCTCTCCTCATTGAAGAAATGCACCCAGAACTTGTATTGTTTGTAGACTTTAACAACAAAGAATTTATCTGACACGTGAAAAGGAAGTAAGGAAAGTTTTTCCTCGAAACGGTATAGTCTTATGAAACGGAAGTCGTCCAAGGTTTCAAAAATCCCCTTTCCTTCCAAGAAGGTAGTAGCTTCTATAAACAATCTCGATGTGGTGGGACCATAAACTAGCTTCTTGATAGTAGATAGAAAGGCATTACGTACTTCATAAAAATTATATGAGGCTTTGTGTTTCCACAATGTTGGATGCCAAAAGTGAATTGGGTCTTTGCCAAAATCAACACTCCTTGCACGAAGCAAGTCTTCAAAAATATGGTAGTATGCAATTGCGAAAATCAAGTAGGAACTCATAGAGAATTTTTTGTTTTTCTAGAAATTTACAAGCTGGAAAGAAACTTCACTCAAAATAATTCAAGCCTAATCAAATAAGACACGCTTATGAACAAAGAGGTGCAAGACATACAGTACATAACTTGGGATAATGGTCGTCGATTCTTGTCCAATAATTATGGCAAATAACCAAGCAAACTCTTTATAGGGGTATTTCAAGGAACATACCTCTATCTGGGTGGAGTTCTCAGAGTAGTATGTCGGATTCAAAAGAAAACTATCCAAGATCTTCATCCCTCCATGGTTGGCCTTTAAAAAGGCATCTGCTTCTGAACTTTTGAATGTCATAGTAGGCTCGAGGAGCTTGAGCATCTTTCTGAATATTATGGGTGCCAAGGAAATAGGTGCCTTCCCCTGCAATTGAATTATCCTATTTTCGTTGTTGAAATTGTCAATGCACCAGAGAATCAACTCCTTGAAATATGATACCTCGGTCATACAACTTGCCAACATTATTCCAGAAGTCCAAACTTTATTTGAGCTATTTTCTTCATAAGAGAGTATTGTGTACCATTTAATGCCTCAAACCATTGGAATGAACGGTCCTCATGTCCTAGTGTATTTACGGTGTCTCCACAATAGAGCTCTCTTTTCTTATTTGGCATATTTGGCAAAGGTTGACTAGAATGAAAAGGTGGTAGTTTTGTCGTAGTATGAGTTTAAAACAAGGATTTAACTCCTTACTGAATTCTCCATGTACTTCCTTAATATCACATGGTGTAGCTCTTAGTTCAAAAATGTTAATTGCACGATTTGATTGGCTTTAAGGTGGGGAAATTACAAGAACTGCATCATTAATAACGGTTTTAATTCACCACATGTGCCGACGAATGTGGCGGTACGATCATAAATATTCTCGGGGAATGTGATTATGTACCGGGATGAATGGAAAATGTTTAAGTATGGAGGTGTAAAATGAGTGATGGAAAGTGCATAATGATGATTTGTGGGATTGTGGGTTGCAGGGTGCGGAATATGGAAGGGGAGATGTATGGATATTTTTGCATCCACAATCGAGAAATATACTAAGTACAAGAATGGCCCATTCTGTATGTTGTGAAAGAATGTGGGTTATTTTGTAGTGAGAGGAAATGTGGGATGCAGGTTTGCAGGGTTCGGGTCTTTTGAAACACCGTTTACCCCTCGTAATGGGGCTCCCGCAAACGGAAAAAATGGCTAAGTATGAAGAAAGAAAAGTAGAAAAATGGCTAAGTATTAACATTAGAAACTTGCGGGTTGCGGGATTGTGGACTTATGATGATTATGGATAGATTTTCTGCAACTCGAAAAAAGTGAGAAAAAATGTCTAAGTGTGGGATATACAAGAAGAGGAAAAAGGAACAAAAGTCTTGAACTTTTATCAATGGAAATTGATCAACAAGCATATACCCACAAAATCTCATTATTGTGAATTCTAGAGATACCAAAGGGAGGGTATAAGTAACCACCCAATATATTATTTTATGAAGTTTGTATTTAATGCACACAATTATGTGATAACAGAATGCAATGCTTTGAGTCATGGTAAGTATGCATTCATGTTTAGTGTAGTATGAGAATGATTAGACTATGAGGGGGAAGCTAAACACACTAAATACTATGAAAGTCTTATCCCCTCAAAAAATAAACACGTAATATATACTATTATGAAGTGCATGTTCAACCCATAAATTGTTCTTTATGAACTCTCCATTAAAGGCCCAAATATATGTAGTTGTCATTCACTTAAGGTCCCTAACAAGGCCTCATCCTAGGCCCCAGTGGATAGAAGGTTCTTACTTGCTAGATATGCTTATATATTGATGTGATCCATGTGTTGGTGAGCACGGTTTTGGGAGGTCTCTATGATGGTAATTTGAAGGCTAACTTTGATTCATCAATTTTCATTGTACATTTTTGTTATGTATTGTTTGTGGTTTACATAGGGAGCAAAGTGCCTTAGATTGAAGGAAAAAAAAAGCCTTTAGAAATCTACAACAAATTTGCAAATTTGTAGTCAATTATGTAACAAAGTTCTTAATGATAGTTGAAAGTAGACAGAAATTGAAATAACCAAGTCTCTCTACTCTACATTTCAGTTGCAATAGTTGACAATTATTTTAAACATGTCTTCTAAAATTGTCATCAAGGGTCAATGGCCAATTCTCTTGAATGTCTCAATTTAGATAAATTGTTGACAAATCTTAATAATTTTTTGTTGTATATTTAAATGTTTGGGAGAAATTGAAAGTTGGAAATGCTCAAGGTTGTCATCTCTTCCCCTAAATTACGATAATGTCCTTAATTTATATAATTTGTGAGTAACAAAAGAAACTTACTTTTTAAGTATATTACCACCTTCATCCCTTAGATTAACAAAAAATATATAAGAGAAAGTATCCAAAGCTATTAGAGTTGGAGAAAATACCCAATTTTTACAAGGCCTCTATCCAACTTCAATGCAGTGGTAGTATATCTTAAATTGGCAAAATTCTTCTATAATAGCAAGGCTCAACTATTAAGAAACACTTTCATTATACTAAAACCCATCCCTCACTTGAAATAAAGATGCATACTAGGTAGGGCCCATATCGATGACCTACCTTTTTCTAGGGTACACAATCAAATTGATGGGCTTTTGTCATTCACCCTCCCTAAGGGGCAGTTAATATGTGCCTCAAGTCATTGGGGCCACTATGAAAGAAATTGAATAGGGAAACCTCAACGATTGAACATTTATAAGTGATTGAAGTAGACCTCCCAAGCCACAATGAGAATGTGGGTGCCTAATAAGCAGACTTAAGTTTGAGCCCTCAATGTCACTAGCTCCAAATCAATCATTAACTAAGATGAGGGATATTCACAAGCAGAGCTTTTGAATAGACCATCTTACTTTACTCAAGATTTCAATTATATAAACTACTTTTATAATTGCAATTTTAAGTGCGTTTAGGATAAAATTGACAAAATTTAATTACATCAATGAAAAATCTTTAATGAAATGGATCATGTAAAGAGTGGACTTCACTGTATAGTTTCTCTCTTTAAGCTAAGAAAAATTAGCACTATTCAATGGGAGGTACACATCACTATTCTTAACTGAAATTAGCACTATTCAATGGGAAGTGCACATCATTATTCTTAACCAGTTCCCTTGTAGATTCGTTGAATAAGATCAATTGCTTAGACAACTCAAATCAAACCAAATTACATGTTCATCATTATATTATTACCCTTTAAACATTTAATGAAGGTTATGAATAACTTCAATTTATATTACATTTCAACCTTCACAACAACACATCAGATGTTAAATATATTTTATTTTAATATTTACAGTTCACGCTGACGAGAATAGGTGTCAAAGTTAAAGCACGCTGTTATCATTATTGGTGCAAATTGTTTTAATTTCTTTTAAACATCTTCAACTTATCCATGTGTCTATAATGTGTAACGTTCAATTGTATATTTTATCTGAGAACTTTTTATGTGGTATAAGTGGAGTATTGTGAAACCAAAATTGTGATGTCGGAACTGATAATCAAAGAAATTTAGTTTTATCGTGGAAAACTTATTTGGTTCGATTATGTATTTAATCTAAATACACATGAACACAAATTTAAACCAAGATACATACACAACCACAATACTAAGAAAAGAAATGATGGAAATGCAATGCTGAGACAGGAAGTTCTACTTCTCCAAGCTCAAAGTTTGAATACAACGTTTTAATTTTAAAATTCAAAATTGCAGATGACAAGGATTGCATGCGAAAGGTGCGTATTCCACTTAGATAAAAGATTTTGAACTTTCCAAGTTAAAAGAAAACTAACACAACAAAAAGACAGAAATCCAAGTCTCTGGCTAAAAAATTAAAAAATCAAAAATCAAGTTTAGAGTTAGATCTAGCCGCACCAATTGTCAAAATAAGTAAGAATTTTTTTAAAAGTAGGAATCGCACCAATTGTCAAAATAAGTAAGAATGTTTTTAAAAGTAGGAAACCAGTGGTTAGTGAGCCGCCTTTAAAACTTTGCTTTAACTTTCAAAATCACAAGTAATATTCATAATCGGAACTTACTCAGCGCCGAAAAAGCTTTTGCAGACTAATGATTGAATTTTAATAACAACATATACAAAAACAAAATCTTAAAGTAACAACAAAATATGGAGAAAATCTTAAGGTAGGAAGAAGAGAGACCAATGGCCATAGGGAGAGAGACCATCATCATCTTCATAGCATATATAATTGCAGTGCTCTGCTAAGTTTCTGGGACGTGGATACGCTATAACGTGTCCAAGAAATGTGTGGAGATACCCTCTAAATGTTAGGGAACAATGGTCATCCAAAATACTAAAACTTTAAATAGAAGAAAAACTCCTGAAATGCATAATCACATTAATGGCATGTAACAATCCTCAATCACCATTACATTTCTCAATCATCAATATGAAATACCCTTCCAGCTGCTGTTTGAATAATTACAGCAATAAAAGTGCAAAAATGATGAAGTTCCACAGAACAAATGCTGGATGAATGCAGCGAATCTCTCCAATTTTCTGCTTGCTTTCCAGAAAATACACACTCTAGAGCAGTTGTTCTTCGTCCAAAATTCACTCTCACAAGTCAGTCACACTTGATGCAAATATATTTGCAAACGTTTACTCTCAGTCACGGTTTCCATTCACAAAGCAAATGTCAAATGTATGCAAATGTGACTTTAGGAAGGTATAAATTGTTTTATATAGTGTGTATTTACGGTTTGGGGTATAGACTCCTTAGGGTTGGGTTTTGTTTTTTTCGTTTTTTCCTCTCATGGTGCCTTCTTTTTCAGGGGGAGCGGATCCAGATGTGCCTGTTTCTTGTGGGGTACTTGCCACACCACACCTCCGAAACGTGGCTTTCAGCCTTCAGGACGGAACACTCTCCTTTTCCAGAGGAACATTCCCACCTGCGTTTCCTTGCATCCCTTTTGAAAGGGTACGCCAGGAAACGTTCCCAACAGATTATCTGCATCCCAGGAGTGCCCGCAGCACACTCCTTACCCTCTGGAGCATCTCCCCGTGTAACATTGTAAAATTGTTGAAGTTAAACTTTTCTTTGTTGAATCAGAAGTGCTGACCAACCCATGTGATCATTGGTGTCAAAGGTCTTGGTAGCCTTCTTCAATTATTTTTATTTTTGTACTCACTTGCATTCTGCAGTCCTGGTAGAAATAAGGGTGGGTATGATCCATGAACTCTTCACCTATCCATGTTTGTCACAGTAAGTTGAATCAAAATAAAACTTTGGAATAAGGGTGGGTATGATCCATGAACTCTTCACCTATCCATGTTTGTCACAGTAAGTTGAATCAAAATAAAACTTTGGATACATTGAATATGGACACTAACACATGTCCATGTAAACCCATGTGAATAAGTATATGAAAACCAACCTGTAAGCACTAAGATCACATCCTCCAAGCCTGTCAAGGGCCAGCATGAGTTGGGCTAAGTAGAGATGCACACACCATTGGTCACACGGAAGTTTTAGGTAACGACACCAACGTTTGGAAGGGAATAAACATGCACATAAGAATCAAGATGCAGTCAATATGAGTGTGCATATATATATAACGACACCAACTTTTGGAGGGAATAAACATAAGATGCAGTTAATATATATATGTGGGGGGGGGGCTATAAATGTGTGTGTGGCTTCAATGGAGGCAACAGTTGTTACAAGGCTTCAACTTCGTTAATGCCGGAGCCTATGATGCAACATTATAGCCTACAGGCCACTTTGTTCAGCAATAAATCAATATCTTAAGGGCATTACTTAAGTCGGAACTCACTTAGTCTTACAAGATGTACCAAGTCCTATGGTCCACAATATTCTAGTGTCTTAAATCATGTTATAGAATAGAATAGTGTATATCAGAATAGAATTTTTAGTTTTCTCGTTGTTAGAAATAGGGAAAAATAGAGAAATCAAATATGCTTTTAAATTCTGTTCACTAGATCAGCACATTTAATAAAAGACAAAAACAGATCTGAATTAAATTCTGAACATAAATAAAATTTCTGAGTGCAAAAACAAACTTTAGCTTACCTCCAGGCCAATGAAGAATGTACCTGTCATATGTGTGGATGTAGACCTCTTTAATATGCTCAGAAAATTAGTTTAAGGTTCATGGATCAAACCTCTAGGGTTTGATCTCTGTCATATGGACTGAAGTACAGTTTGCCAGGGAATAGACCACAAAGAAGGATGCTGTCCACAGCAGCAAGAAGTTGAGACAGCAAAAACACCACACTAGGAAACAGCAAGACCTCCAAAAAAGGAACAGCAATACCCTCCACAATTGAAACAGCAAAACCCTCCACAGAACAGGAAGACAGCACAGGGATAAACCTCCCACAAAGAGGACAGCAAGTATAGAACACCCACAGGAGCCCCATCTCAACCTCTCATGCACAAATCTGGCAGCCTAGAAAAGGGGCCACGGCACCTGTACCCAGGTCCATGGCTCTAGTAGACAGGTCCGGCAGCCAAGGGAGGCACCACATGCACCTCATACACCAGCAGACAGCAAGATGGAGCTCCCAGCCAACAACAAGACTAGCAAAATACCTCAGATCTGAAACTGATAAACCAAAGGAGAGGCCGCACCAACACCAATAGAGAGCAACTGAGGTAGCCGCAGCATAGGAGAGTGAGGAGTGAGTGAGTGAATGTAAAATGCTAGAGGGTAGGGTTCTTTTTATAGCTAGGGAGAGGGGTTAGGGCTAATATAAAATATAATTAAATATTGACAATTTAATTAATATAAATATTAATTAAATGTCAATTAATATTAAAGTAAATTATAAAAAACCCCACCACATAAAACAAGAGGGAAAGCAAGACAACAAACAAAAGGGGAACTTTTTAAGACAAAATCAAGGGAGGTGCACAATGGCAAAACATGTCCACATGAGTCTCATAATGACTTATAAAATTTTATCATCACTGCATAAGAGGGTACATCAACAATGTGGTCATGTCCATCTTAATAGGCACTCCCAGGTCTCATGGACCATCCCGGGAGAGAGGAAGAGGATCACACATCAACACATTTTGGTATTTCACCAAAATCTACCTGGTCAAAGACCAGGTTTCCCCAGAACACATCTAGGGGGCCTAGAACACATCTAAAATCTTATCCACCAAGGTACAAGACCAAGGATCAACCCATTCATTAAGCAAGGGTTCCCTGGAACACATCCAAGGGCCCTAGAACACATTTAGGGACTTATATCAACCACCAAAAAACACATCCAAGGATCAATCCAAGCACCAGGCAAGGATTCCCTAGAACACATCTAGGGACTTACTGCTTGGTTCAAGACCAAAAACCCCAATCATATACTAGGGGCCCTCACTAGGGTCTTTTGCCATGGCTCTCACTGCTTGGTCTCATACCAAGAAACCCCAGGAGTGTATTGGGGGGCCTAGTCCTCAGCTAGGGTCTTATGCCATCCTCCCAGGGAATGGCTCTTGCAACTGCACTAATTTCAACACTCCCTCTCAGCAAGAGAGGCATTCTCAGCATCACCAAGCTTGTCTCGAAAGTACACAAACTTTGTCAAGGACAGTGGCTTGGTCAAACTATCTACGGTTTGTTCTATCGTCGGAACATACTAAACACTGAGAATGTTCTTCTGCACCATGTCCCGAACATAGTGGTATCTCATCTCAATGTGTTTTTATCTGTCATTAAACACCGAATTCTTGGAGAGCTTTATATAGCTCTGGTTATCACAGTGGATAACTGTAGGTTCCAGCTCAGCACTGAACAAATCTGAAAGTAGCTTTCTGAACCACACTGCTTCTCTGCTAGCAGCACTTGCAGCAATGTATTCTGCTTCTGCARCGCTCTAGGCTATGGAGCCTTGTTTCCTGTTGTACCAGGAGATCATAGCTGAACCCAAACTGAAGCAAKATCCGGAAGTACTTTTTCGRTCCACTGTACTGCTCATCCAATCTGAATCTGTATATCCATGAAGCATTACACCTCCATTGGAAGTGTATCTAAGCCCATAGGCTATAGTCCCCTGAACATATCTCAGAATATGTTTAACAACCACCATATGAATATGCTTTTGTTCATACATGAACTGGTTGAGGGCATTCACTACATAACAAATGTCTGATCTGATATGTACAAGATACATCAAGGACCCAATGATCTGTCAATATATAGTGGGGTCTTTCGATCTGTACTTGTAGCTTGGTCTTGTAACTTCTTCAGGTTAGAAATTATCAGTTTGGACATGGACTTACAATCCAACATGCCAAATCTACGGAGCACATCAACTGCATATTTGCTCTACAAGAGAAAGATCTCACCTAGTTTCTGCCACACCTCTAAGCCCAGAAAATAATGCATAAGACCCAAGTCTTTCATTTCAAATTATGTTGAAAGCTCCCTCTTAGTCTGAGCTATCAAATTTTCCTCTCCTGTAAGGAACAGATCAGCCACATATAATACTAAGATAACAGGATCTTTCTATACAATCTTTTTATATAAAGATTGGGATCTACTATACTCTTGGTGAACCCAAGACTCTGTAGAAAGCTGTCAATTCTTCCATACCAAGCTCTCAAAGCTTGCTTCAATCCATACAAGGCTTTCTTGAGTTTGCACACATGGAATTCTTTCCCATGGATCACGAACCCTTCAAGTTGTTCTATATAAACCTCTTGCTCAACTTCACCGTTAAGAAAAGCAGTCTTAACATCCATCTCTTGAAGTTTCCAACCAAAAACTGCAGCAAGATAGATAACGATCCTGATGGAAGTATATCTGGCAACGAAAGCAAAGATCTCGTCATAGTCAATTCCTTCTTTCTTAGAAAAGCCACGAGCCACAAATCTAGCCTTGAATTTTTCAACACTTCCATCTACTGCATGCTTTATTTTGTAAATCCATTTGGAGGTTACCACTGATTTGCCATGAGGTCTTGGGACCACTGCCCATACATCATTTTTTAGAATTGAATCATACTTTTCTATCATTGCATTTTTCCACACTTGATGTTTGGAGGCTTCTTCAAAGGTGGAAGGTTTTGAGTCAATCACAAGATTCAATTGAGCTATTACGCCGGAGTACTTATCTAGTTTCTTGCTTTCTCTGAAGGTGCCTTTAGGTGTTGCATGTTTTTCTGCTTCTTTTAGAATTTCCCGACACCAGGTTGGTTTCCTTTTAACAGGAGGTTTCTCTAAGGGAAACTCAATAGTATCCCTTGAGGGATCCACTGAAGGTTCTAAGGTCTCCTCCCTCTGCACATCTGGAAGAGGTAAATCTAAAGGTTCAAGAGATGGAGCTTCTTGCTCCTCTATATCACATGGAAGTTCTCTGGAATGACGAAAAAGTTGTTTCTTCATGAAAAGTCAAGTCTCTGCTGACCTCAATGAACTTTTGACCTGGGACATAAATTCTGTAAGCCTTTGAGGTTTCACTATATCCCACAAAAGTTCCTTCCTTTCTGGAGGGCTCTAACTTAGTCCTCTGTTCTTTTGGGATATGAATATAGACTGCACTGCCAAAGATTCTCAAATGATCAACTGAGGGCTTTATACCAGTGAAAACTTTTTCTGGAGTTTTCTCTTCAAGGGCTTTATGAGGACACCTGTTCTAAATGTAGACTACAGTGCTTGCAGCGTCGGCCTAAAGAGATAAGGTAGATTCTGATCATACATCATGCCTCTGGCTGCTTCAAAGATCATTCTGTTCTTTCTTTCTGCAGCCCCATTCTATTGGGAATTATAAGGCACAGTCGGCTCCCTCTTAATCCCGAAAGCCCGGCAAAGTTCATCGTACTTGTAGGAGTCAAATTCTTTTCCATTGTCTGTTCTGAAGACCCGGATGTGTCTACCTGTCTGATTCTCAACAAGATTCTTAAAATCTTGAAATCTGCTGAAAGATTCATCTTTAGTCTTCAAAAAATAAATCCAAGTTTTGCGAGAACAATCATCAATAAAAATGATATAGTAAAGACAANGGCATGATCTCTTACAGTTGAGTGCTCATTTCTACTTTTGAGTCTTCCTTCTTCTTCTAAGCAATCATGCCATAATCTCTTGAAGTTAGGTTGAGCTTCTCTTCCGTTGACCGAAGCGAGAAAGATTCCCCATGACTCAGGGAGTCCATCAACTGCAGTTTGTACAAGGTCATCATCATCCACATCAACTTTTATTGCTGTAAGTTGATCTCTGGTTTGAGCAATCTTGGAGAAGAAAGCAGCGATGGTTTCATCCTTTCCCATCCTTTATGTACGTAGTTGTTTCTTCAATATTCTCTTCTGAGTTGAAGCCTTTTTTTCATAGAGATTCGTTAGAGCATCAAAGAATTCTTTGGCAGTCCTTAGATGACCAATGATGGGCATCATGTTGTCCTTAACTGAGTCAAAAATGACTATTTTAGCTTTGGTTTGTCTCTTCTTGTATGTTGCCCTGCCAGTATTTGAAGTGGGTTCTTCTATTACCCTAGTAACTAGCTCATCCAAGTCACTCTCTTCTAGTATGTTGAGTATCCTAGACTTCCAAGCATTAAAATTGGAGGCCCCTTCAAGCCTATCTTCTGCTTTGACTGAAGATGAGGCCATGCTGAGTTCTGGATCAGATTATGAAATGAGTTTACTGTTGATCTGCAAAACAAACCCTAAGAAGTGGATCTACGCAGGCTCAAGTCTGCAATTCTTGAGCTCTTTTCACACCATGTTAGAAATAGGGAAAAATAGAGAAAACAAATATGCTTTTAAATTTTGTTCACTAGATCAGCACATTTAATAAAAGACATAAATAGACCTGAATTAAATCCTAAACATAAATAAAATTTATGAGTGCAAAAACAAACTTTAGCTTACCTCCAGGCCAATGAAGAATGTACCTGTCACATGTGTGGATGTAGACCTCTTTAATATGCTCAGAAAATTAGTTTAAGGTTCATGGATCAAACCTCTAGGGTTTGATCTCTGTCATATGGACTGAAGGACAGTTTGCTAGGGCATAGACCACAAAGAAGGATGTTGTCCACAGCAGCAAGAAGTTGAGACAGCAAAAACACCACAATAGGAAACAGCAAGACCTCCAAAAAGGGAACTGCAATACCCTCCACAACTGAAACAGCAAAACCCTCCACAGAACAGGAAGACAGCACAGAGATAAACCTCCCACAAAGAGGACAACAAGTATAGAACACCCACAGGAGCCCCAACTCAACTAGCGGCATCCAAGAGGAGAGGTCGCAACTCTCATATACAAATCTGGCAGCCTAGAAAAGGGGTCGCGACACCTGTACTCAGGTCTGTGGCTCTAGTAGATAGGTCCGACAGCTAGGGGAGGCACCACATGCACCTCATACACCAGCAGACAGCAAGATAGAGCTCCCAGCCAACAACAAGACCAGCAAAATACCTCAGATCTAAAACTAATAAGCCAAAGGAGAGGTCGACCGTCGCACCAACACCAATAGAAAGCAACTGAGGTAGTCGTAGCATAGGAGAGTGAGGAGTGAGTGAGTGAATGTAAAATGCTAGAGGGTAGGGTTCTTTTTATAGCTAGGGAGAGGGGTTAGGGCTAATATAAAATATAATTAAATGTCAATTAATATTAAAGTAAATTATAAAAAAACCCACCACATAAAACAAGAGGGAAAGCAAGACAACAAGCAAAGGGGGAACCTTTAAGACAAAATCAAGGGGGGTCCACAATGGCAAAACATGTCCACATGAGTCTCATAATGACTTATAAACTGTTATCATCACTGCATAAGAGGCTACATCAACAATGTGGTCATGTCCATCTTCATAGGCACTCCTAGGTCTCATGGACCATCCCGGGAGAGAGGAAGAGAATCACACATCAACACATCTTGGTATTTCACCAAGATCTACCTGGTCAAAGACCAGGACCAGGTTGCCCCAGAACACATCTGGGGGCCCTAAAACACATCTAGGGTCTTATCCACCAAGGTACAAGACCAAGGATCAACCCATGCATTAAGCAAGGGTTCCCTGGAACACATCCAAGGGCCCTAAAACACATCTAGGGACTTATATCAACCACCAAGGAACACATCCAAGGAATAATCCAAGCATCGAGCAAGGATTCCATGGAACACATCTAAGGGCCCTAGAACACATCTAGGGACTTGTTGCTTGGTTCAAGACCAAAAACCCCAGTCATATACTGGGGGCCCTCACTAGGGTCTTTTGCCATAGCTCTCACTGCTTGGTCTCATACCAAGAAACCCCAGGAGTGTACTGGGGGCCCTAGTCCTCAGCTAGGGTCTTATGCCATCCTCCCAGGGAATGGCTCTTGCAGCTGCACTAATTTCAACACTCATGGTCACTTTAATTAACCTCAAAGAGTTGTACAAATTTTCTAGGTTTATAATTTAAAAAATTACAAGGGAAAGGCATTGATATAGCAATAATAATTTTAATGATATGATAATAAATTATGTAAGGTCACAGCCATAGTCCGTGATCATTCATTAACAGATTCTCTCTCTATATATAGGGTATAGCCATTGTACCGTGTATTCAATTATACAAATTTCAGACATATTCACCTATTAAAATGTGCCTTATCACTTGAATGTCCTATGGCTTACGAAAGCCACCCTTGGGTGCACCATTGTTTGACTAACTCAAGGTTGAGAGCAATTATGGGGCATCACCATTTTTTCAGAAGTACAGGTAAAAACCTGATGAGCAATATGACCATGAATCCAGTGTTCATTATCTAAGAAAGAAAAGCAAGTTCCTATTTCCAAATCTACTTGAGCAAAGGAGGGGAGAAAGAGTTAATATTTCTTTACCATCTCCTCGAAAGGCAAAAATGGGCCCCATTTGTTGATTTCCATTTTGTTTTTCATATGGAAGAAGGTATAGCTTAAAGGATATGAAAACATGGACCATAATGTTATGAATAGTGGACTAACGTGTTCCACCATTGGTAGGCTAGCCGCTAGACATCAAGTAAATATGGAACAAGAGAAACATCATTAATGAACCAGTTATACCTAATAGGTTAGATATATCTAGTCTCTTTTAATGAATGCACGATGTGGGATTCATAGCCCAATTAGAAGGCCAAATTAGGCTAACTGCTGGGGATAGACAACTAGTCTCTTCTCAAAGCACAAGCGATGTAGTGTTAGTAATACTTATGCCATTTATGATGCAGTCAAGTGTATTGTGACTAAAAGATTATGCTGGATTAGAAAAACAGATGCCATTTTCATTCAATTAAGATGTGTAAATGATGAAGCTGGACCTTTTATCAAAATGCCTTAAAGTTTCAGTCTCACATAAACTGTCATTAAGCAACAAAGTTGCTACTGAGGATCAAATCAGTAATGAAATGGTTTTTTTCTATGCAAAATAACAAATTTAAGAATATAGGTAATGTGTAGATAGGTCAACCTCAAAATGGAAACTATGGGTAAGACAAACCTGTAAAAAAGATTGGACCAGTGTATGTTCCAGGGTTTTGGAGATGTATCATATATCCATGTATTCTTGCTGGAACATGATAACAGAGAATTTATTTTCAAACTATAGGGGCTAACATCTAGCAGCATATACATCAGTTCATTTTTGACAAGATTCTCCCCAAATCAACAAGAAAAGGCATTTTGGATATGAATATACATTCTCGTGGAAAGTTAATGGCTGGAATTCCATTTTCAGATTACAGTTCGATGCTTAACAGCAGATACATTATCGCATTATCCTTGGCCAAATAAGAACAAATGCATTCCAAAGGAACAAGAAAATGGGATTTATTTATGGGCATCTAATCCTTTTCATCATCAACTTTATTGTAAGGCTTCTGATTAAAAAATGTACGAGGCAAATGTTTGCATGCAAGGTACAACAGATCAATATATCTTGAAAACATTTTCAAATGAACATCTCAAAATTGTACCGAACAGACTACATTCCTCAACCACTTCAAATAAAAGGTCCACTATAAATCATATAAGTAGAACCTGGTCCATCTCCAAGTCCCCTTCCACAAAATCCCTATTTAATAATCCACTTTCACCTAACATTTATAAAGAAGGGATCATATTCTTAGGTCATATGATGAAGCCTTCAAGCTCCATGACAAAATGCAATTTGGGCATATACAATGTTTACTCTGACAAAAGAAGTTTTTAAGAATTATAAGATGCAGTCAATATGAATCGCAGCTTGTGTGCGATAAAAGTGTTATGACATGAATAATGGCCAAAAATTCAATTACATTACAAAGAAAAAAGGGTTTCAGACTAATGGAAGAAAGATGAAAAATAGATAAAAACTAAACAGAATTAATGGTATCCCACTTGAACCTTGACAAATGGAACATTAAGTAAAGATGCCTGCTGCAATGCAGAAAATTAGGAGGAAAACATTCCAACATTAAAAGACCAAATGAACATTCAAGATCTTTGAGGGTTGACTGGCTGGCTTAGACAGAGAAATAAACAACCTGCATTCAGCATGCCCTTGAAATAATTTACTCTACCTTCACCTTCCCTGAGGATTCACCAACTGAGAGAAAACTGCACTTGTTGTTGCATCTTCTGATTCTTGATCGCTTCCCCTTTCACTAGCCCTGTCAACTATACTGTTATCAAAAGTCTCTGCTTGGGTGAAGTGAAGGGGAAGTTGAGCAATGCGATTAGTACTATTCTCATCTGGATCATTTTGCATGGCAGTTTCCTGAAGTTGCAAGGCATACTCCAAGTTCCATAGCACATCTCCCATAGCAGGCCTATCAATACCTTGCTCTGCCAAACACTTCTCTGCTGTCTCTCCAAACTTTCGCAAAGAACCATGATTTATTGTACCCACAAGATGAGGATCAATGATCTGGTCAAGCATTCCTCTTTTCTGCCAGTGCATTGCCCACTCTGCGATGTTGACTTGATCTCTTGGAAGAGAGGGATTGATTGCAGGCCTTGCACACAATACCTCCATTAGCACCACCCCAAATGAATAGACATCGGACTTCTCAGTGAGTTGCTGCCTTCGGAAATACTCAGGATCAAGGTATCCAAAACTTCCTTTTACTGCAGTGCTCACATGTGTCTGGTCCAATGTAGGTCCAGTTTTTGACAGACCAAAATCTGCCACCTTAGCAAGAAGATTCTCATCAAGCAAAATATTTGTTGTCTTCACATCACGGTGAATAATCCCCTGTGCTGCCCCAGTATGAAGGTAATGGAGGCCTCTTGCAGCCCCTATACATATTTCAAGCCTTTGTTTCCACGACAGAGATGGGAGACCTGTCCCATACAAATGGCCCCTCAGAGGCCCATTTGCCATGTATTCATAGACCAGAATCATTTCACAGCGCTCCTCACAGTATCCAATCAGAGAAACAAGATGGCGGTGTCGAAGTTTAGACAACATCTCAATTTCTGTTTGGAATTCTGTGAGACCTTGCTCTGATCTGGGATTACCTCGTTTAACGGCAACTGTGGTCCCATCTTCTAGTTCACCTTTATAAACCTTACCAAAACCACCCACGCCAAGTATCGAATTCTCATCGAAGTTGTTGGTGGCTTCTTGTATCTCTGCAAATGTAAAGAACCGGCCCAGACTTGAAGGTGCAGAGGAAACATAGCTACCAGTACCACTCTTGTGGGAACCTGTGGAAACTTTGCTGGCCATAGTTTCTGAATTCCCGCCATGCAAAGGCAGAGGCAACCAGGCTGGAGGGGAGTGCTTTGACTTTGATTTCGGGCGGATATACATGCAATACCCTGCTGCTAACAGTCCCAGTGCAGCAGAAGCTCCAACAACTGATCCAATAATAGGTCCCATCTTCCCATTTTTTCTTTTGGACTCCATAGGACTATTGCCATCAACAGGATAAGGCCCGTCCAGACTTCCAGCAGGATTGCTCATCTTCATTATTTCCAACCCATTGAGTATAGCATTAACATCGTTATTATCATATAAATTACTTGCCGGCCCAACTTGGATACGGACCAGCTTCGATCCAGCTGAAGCATTGGCAACAAAGTCTCGATAAACAGGCACATTCAACCCCCTTGCCTTGCTAGATATATCGAAGTCCGGTATTGCAGATTGGGCATTGATATAGGCATTGAAAACCAACAGATTTAGAGCTTTGCTAACAATATCACAGAAATGCATTCGAACAAAATATGTGAAATCAGGGTCCACGACAAAGGTCCAGGAAATGTTGAAATTCGGGTTTATAATATTGGATGCACTCACAGCCATTGTCTGCGCTGTTGCATAGACCACGGGAGGAGCAATCGTGTCACTAACAAGAGCGTTGTAGTTGATAAAGCTGGGATTAGTAGAAACATTCTGAGCAGCGTTTTTTATCTCCAAATACTTCTGATCAGGCTCCCAAACTCTCCACAAAGTATCTTCCTTAGAATCGATCTTAGGACCTCCCATGTTAATCCTATAAACCGTCTCCAGAGCTAAACTGGAGAGCACATCGCCATTCTCAAGAGGCCGAATAGCCGAAGCCCTTTCTGGTATCAGGCCATCAGGGGCCGAGACAACCTCAATGGCATTGACAAATGCCAGAGACCCATTTGCTGGAGAAAAGCTCAAGGGCAATCTATCCGAATCCACATTGATCAAATACTCCTTGAACAAATATGGAGTCGGTGTGCCTTTGAAGGTGAATTCATGGAGCAAAACGTACTTGTCTGTTGTAACAGAAAAAACTGCAGATTTGAGATCATGGATTTTATCAGGGATGGGATAGAAATAGAGACGTACCCAGTGTCCGCCCTTCTGCGTGATTTCGAAGCTGTAGGAGGCCCGTTCGGTGAATACCCGCGCGGTTGTGTAGATAGCCGATGGGACCGTAGCATTAGATGTGGACACTGTGATCGTCTGGCCACCGAATGAAGTCGTTAGAAGGGAGGATGAGTCTCCATCGGTCTCGAACCTGCGACCATCGTGCAGATCAGCAGCATTCTTTGCTCCGCAGTCAATTAAATAGTCGTCTTCAGGTGTGAAGGCAGCCCGGGAACCAGCAATGGAGATGCAGAGAATGAGGAAGAAATCAAAATGTAGAGATCTGGCCATTTCTTCTGGTAGCTCAATGGAGATCTGTGGGGAACTGGCTAGCGTGTAGCAGGTGAAAAGAAGAGAAATTTGGCTGGTAGATGGCAGAAAACCCACCTCAAATCTGCCATTGTTTTGCTAGTATCTGATCTGTTTGGCTTCCAAAAACCAACGCAGATTTCATCGGTGATGACAGCGTATAAACCGGACGTTGTATTAAGGAGTTTGGGACATTTTTTAATGCCGACAATCTCATCGGTCGGTTCAGTGAGCTGAGCTGAGCTGAAGTGGAGAAGGCGACAACAGCGCTCGATTGGGGACCAGTTTTGTTATAACTATTTGCATTTAAAATCCCCCTACTTTTTTAAGACACGAATACTTCGCTTTCCCACGCTTGAGAAACGTAGCTTGTTCCGGTTAAGTTTTGGTTAGGTAGTAAGTTGAACGGATTCAAAAATGCGTAGAATTTTTTGTTGGGTTTACTTACGGGTAAGGTAATATAAATTTATGTTAATTGTAAATTTATTATCGATATCGATATCGATAATGATATTTATTTTGCACGATTATCAAAACCATGTAACATCATAAATATTTTTTTATGATTGATGATGATATTTATGTTTCATAACGGAATGAATATTTTTTTAATTATAATGATTTTTAAAATTAAACAATTTTATTAAAATATATATATTTAAATATATTTTTTTTTTTGATGATGATGAATAACTTTGACTAAGATTAAATTAAATTGATATATGAGATTTCAAGTAAGTCATTTTTATTTTGAAATTTAGATATTGGAATAATTAAATTGTGAATTAAGTCATTTTTATTTTGAAATTTAGATATTGTATGTAATTTTTACATTTTTATTAGAAAAAAATTGAAATAAAATAAATGTTATATTTAATTGTTTTTTTTTAATGTTTTAATAATAAAAAAGAAATAAAATCTTATTTAATTTAGTGAAAAATATTTTAAATTTCAAAATTAAAATAAATTATTTATTTTACTTTTTCATCAATATAATAATAATAATAATCTATTTTTAAGGTCACATTCAAGCCACACCAAATTGGTGCATGAGACCCCCTTGTTTGTGGGACAAGGGACTCCCCTCTGTCTAAAGTCTACTAAGGTATACATACTCTACCCCCCTCTGGATTTGAACTTGTGATGATGGTGATGATTAACGTCCATTAAGAAGTTAATCATTCATATAAAAACAAATTCAAAAAATTATTTCACTTTATATATAATCTCTCCCAAGAAGGTTTTTATGGTAAGTTAATACACTATAAGTAATGGAACCACCCCGAACCAGCATTAAATTGTCATTACCATGGCGCGGATGACAATTAAACAACTCCCCTCTCCCCTCAAGCTTCATTTCATGTCCAGGTTATCTGTGCATGTCTTCTGTCTCTACACGTCCTCCAATTGGCATCCCCCTCTGCGGCCTTCGTCTGAGCTAACCGGGAATTGCATGCTCATCACAGCCCTGGTTCGACTCCAGGCTTTCTACCACTCCCTGGTGCACCTGGCGTCCTCTATTCGCTACACGACGAGCCTCATGTCGTGCCCTCAAGGGCGCCCGTGCAGAGGCTCTCCATGGAAACCTCGTCGGCCCTCTGTATCGCCCCATGCTTCGCCTTCCTCCTGCTCCTCTCCTTCCATTCAGCCTGAGCCAATTCTTCCTCCACCCCCCATTATAGTCGTTTCGCAGTTTGATAGCCTTGCTATCTTCCCCAAGCTGTCGTCTTCTTCCTCGCACCATCTTCCTGACCCCCCAACGTTCGGGCCTCCTCTTGCACCAAATCCTAACTCTACTGGGAAGACTGTGGGAGAGCCACCTCCTTGCGAGCCTCGGAACACCGAGAACCAGTCCCCGAACTCTTTCCTTGAC
>SNQJ01S0031374.1:62355-78701 GCA_010110895.2 Picea sitchensis
TAAAATCATAATAAGTGATATTATTGTTATGACTTCAAACCCATATTAATCAACCCTAATAAAAAAACTTTAATAATAAGCATAAATATTTCTAATTTTAATTGATTTGTAAAAATATTAGCAAAATACAATTTTTTTTAAATGTATGTAACACTTAACTAACCTAATTTCTCATAATATGAAGTTTTAGCTAAAATAAAATCAAGTTTGAATATTCAATTTCTACTATCTACATAAAAGGAATTTTTAAACTAACCTAATGTTTCATAATATGAAGTTTTAGCTAAAATAAAATCAAGTTTGAATATTCAACTTTTATTATCTTCATAAGTAATTTTTTATTATAATAATTAGTATAATTTCATTTTGATCTTTGAGTTGTGAAACATGAAAAATAAAAATAATTTTGATTTTGATCTTTGAGTTATTTTATTTTTTCTTTCTTTTTAATAATTAATGTTGAAAGTTAAATTATTTCTATTTTATTTAATTAGTATATAATAATTAGCATAACTTTATCTTAATCCTTGAATTATCAAACACTAAAACTAAAAGAAAAAATAAAAATGTGGTAAAATGTTGGTGAAGAAGATAACTTATTTTATTTTCTTTTTTCTTTTTTTTAACATTGAAAGTTAAGTTATTTCTACTCTATTTCTATTTTATTAGTGTGATGGATGTAGTACATATCAAATTGAATTATAAAAGTATCCAACTTTTCTTGGTGTAATGAAGAGTTAGGGGATTTCATGATTGTAGACTTGGCATGGCACTTAAGAGTAAATTTACATTGTTATTTGGTGACTAAGTTGGTTATAAATATTTTTTTTCTAATAGAAAATTTGCTCATTATATTGATATATAATTGTATTCTTATCCGAAAATACATAACTTGTTCAAAGCATTACAAGACCATAGTCCATTGTCATAAACATAAAACAACCAGTCCTTACAAGACCAGAATGTCCCCAGAGTNAATAGAAAATTTGCTCATTATATTGATATATAATTGTATTCTTATCCGAAAATACATAACTTGTTCAAAGCATTACAAGACCATAGTCCATTGTCATAAACATAAAACAACCAGTCCTTACAAGACCAGAATGTCCCCAGAGTTGAAAAACAGCACGCAGGCTACAATAAGAGATTCGAACTAGAAAAAAACCAGCAGTCGCTCGCCCCCAAAGGACCTCAAAGTGTTAACCAAACATCGCACATCCCCAAAGGACCTCAAAGTGTTAACCAAAACACTGCATGCCCCCAGTGAGGACCTCAAATCTCTAGCCCAAAACCCCTTGAGCAATAGCGGGGCTACAGACAAACTCACGCCGCAGCAAACCCCGAAACCGCCACTTCCGAAATTCTGACAATAGCCACCAATGCACACCCGGAAGCATGAGCACGAATAGATCTTGCCGCAACAAACCCCTGAAATCACCATCGTCGTAACTCCGACAATAACCACCCGGACTCAGGCCCTCTTACACCAAACAGGCCATCTCTGCCATCAGAAGAGGAAGGACCCGCCGTAGCTGAAGAGACAGCCGCTGCAGGAAAAGCTCGGCCCCGAACAGGCCATCCATTAATGAAGAGAACCGGCCCTTGCTGCAAAGTTCTCCCCGAAAAGCCTTCCAACTGAAGAGATAGTCACCGTTAGGAAATAGCTCGGCCTCGAATAGGCCACCTCCGGCGGCTAGGGATAAGCCCTAACCGTCGCCCTCGTTATTTGTTGATCGGTGTTTGCCCTCAATGTTCGCCTCGCAAATTTCAACGAAATTTTTCAGAGTTGGTTATAATTTCTTGCTTTCAATATTTTGTCATGTTTCAATTTTTTTCTAATATCATACCAACATGAATCTACCATGTCACTATTTTGAGGTATATTGTCCTTGCATAAGTATAGTGTTTTCATAAATGATTCATGGTTCATTTCAAACCAATTAAGTAACAAGGATTGCATGGCAACGCAGTCCCTGTCAAGTTAGTTGGGAAATACATGTTAAACAATGAAACTTAATATAACTAAATGCACAAGTAATGAATATTTTTTGTCAAAAGATAATAATTGAAGGTTGTTTGTTATTCAAAATGTATAATGAACCGTAAGTTGAATGGAACTATAATATTCATAAATATAATATAAATATAATAATAAATACATAGTACAATTTTTTATATTTAGATGTGGTGATTGGTGAAAGTCATTTATTATGTAATTAATTCTACATATTGAAATACGTGAAGGGGGCAATAACACTTCAATTCTATCAACCAATTAGAAATGAGAAACACAAATATTTTTATTATATCCAAAAATATATATTTGTTTCCTATGTTAAACATTACATTGCATACACAAATTTATGGTAAAAGGCAAATTAATTTCACATCAAAAGCAAACTCATTGCTATAGTCCCATGGGAGGGACTAATAATTGCAAGTTTCCTCAATAAAACTACTAGTCCCCACTTAGCATCCCCTTTCCCACAAATATGTATGATTTGATTTTTGCAAAAGATGTGATTAGTGATTAAATTCTAATCAACAATGGTTTCATGTGCATCCTTCAACTTATTCTCATATATTTGAAATTGTGCCACTTTAGGTGACATTCTCATTTCTCTAGAAAGAGAAAACAACTTTCCCAATTCATACTTCTCTAAAAGAATATCTCAAATGTCCTTCACCATTGTTACCATCTTATGTTATCTTCCTTATCGTTCTATTGAGCAATCTCACCCAAAAGATAGTGATCCTCTCTTTCATATCCTCTACGGATCCTCATTTTGCTGACAATTTCAATGATTGCATCATTTCTAGTTCATAAAGTGTCTATGGTTGCATTTTGTTTCTAGCCTATGCATCTCTCGAATCTTAGGGTGAGAAAACTAAGGTCATTCCCTATACGTATAGCCTTTCTCAACTTGCAAGGTTACACCCATAATCTTCCCCATCTTGCTTTTGATTAGTGACTAATGGCTTGCCTTATAAGTTATGTTGTGTTGAGCTACAATTTCCTCATATTAAGCCCCTCTTCAAGCTCTATGCTAACCACAAAGTGAGCCATAAGAGGACCCCTTCAATGCAACTATTCTAGTTCACGACTCTAATCTACAACTTTTAACAAGGACCTTTACTTCCTTGCTAACTCTTCTCATTTTGACCAATCAAATTAAAAAAAGAGGAGAGGAGAGATCTCCAACAACTTATATTAAATGATATTCAATATCTTAATTAATGTAGAACAAAATTTCAACCGAATAAGTCTGTCACACATAATATCACATTAATAACAACTACAAGTCAAACATGATCCACAAGGCATGAAAATAAAACCACCCTCAACATTAACTAACGCCCAAGTAAGAAATAATACTATCAAATCAACATCAACATAGAAAATTTACGCCCTAAAAACTTAAACCAATTGAATGTCACCGACCAACAATTTACACCCTCGTGCCCTTTACGAGGGGTATTGAGAGGCACCCGTGATTAGAGGTATTAAACACTCCATCATCTAAGCACGTACTCAATTCTGTTTTCAATTCAAACTTGATGGCACTGAACAAAACGTACTCCGACGGGTCTTACTTGACAACGATCACCAGCTGGTCTTACACGTCATTTCCTCCTCACTTTTCCAAGACGGTTCCAGAAACCGTGTGAATATATCTCTATGAGAGAGAAATATTGTCCACGTCATATAAATTTGACAATCACGTCGAGGTATTCCTTTTCCTTGAATAGACTGAGGACGTGGCAATTTGCTGTCCATTTTTCTTTGGATTCTTAGGGTTGGCTTGACGTGTGGGAATTCGTAGTCTATTGTTCTTTGGTAATTTGGATTATATCTTTTTTGTTAGGAATGTCATTTTCAAAATTGACTCCCTCTGCAATTTGATATGTGGCCATCACATGGGTAGACTAGTAATGCGACAAACGAAACCAACATGAAGACGTGTGCAAATCACATTATACTCTCATTAAACTATTCAACCAAAATCGAGAAACCAATAGTCGAAATAAATAAATGGGAACACTTCAACAAAAGTTTAAAACACAATAGGTAACAATGTCTAGATTATTCAAAATATATATATATATATATACAACATCTAATCTTAGGATTTTAAATACAAAACATAATGAAGACTTAGAATTTTAAATACAAAATATAATGAAGACTTCTTATGGAAAACCCTTTTAAATTTATAAATAATGATATTATATCCAAATATCCACGTAAAAAAATATAATGAAGACTTATTATGGAAAATTCTTTTAAATTTATAAATAATGATATTATATCCAAATATCCACATAAAAAAATATAATGAAGACTTATTATGGAAAACTCTTTTAAATTTATAAATAATGATATTATATCCAAATATCCACATAAAAAAATATAATGAAGACTTATTATGGAAAACTCTCTTAAATTTATAAATAATGATATTATATCCAAATATCACATAATAATAAGAGGTGGAGGAATGATGTCATTAGGCGTTGTTCCCTCTGCTTACAATTAGGGTTTGTTTTAACTATTATGGAATCTTTCATAACTATGCTTTAATTTGTTAAATGGGAAGTTTAAAATAGGGTTGTGGAGTTGATACAATTTTTTTTTTGGTTAAGTTAAGGGTTCCTTTAGACACGCCTCGTCCATTTTTGTAGCATTGTAGGGAATGTATGCTTTCGATCAAGATGGATATACAATGAAAATTAGATATTCTTCGCCAATCGAATGAGTTCTTGTCTTTATGAAGAATGGTTGTAAATATCACTAAGAGCCCCCAATGGAAATTTATAAAAAATATAAAAAAAATAACCCAGTTTGAACATTCAATGTGAACATTCAATGCATGGGACCAAAAAAGAAAGCTCTTATATATTCTAATATGGGTCTTTTTGGGAAGTTCTTGGGAGTGTGGTCAAACCTCAAGAGTTTCTAAACTTGAATAGAAAGCCATTAGATTCCTTGCATGAAAGGTGGACTCCAAATATGTCTTTATGGTGAGGGTTTCATCGATTTTATTTTCAATTCAAAGATGATGAAGATTCAATTTTTCGTAGTGGCTTGCGGTTTCTTGGAACCATCAGGTTGTATCTTAATCAATGGGCTCTAGGTTTCAATCCTGAGGAGGATAATTTGTCTTCAGTCACAATTTGGGTAAGACTATCCCATCTCCCTCTTAATCTATGGGAAGTTGAAACCCTGGAGGTAATAAGGAATAAATTGGGGAGATTTATAGAGAAAGTTGAGCTGAGCTAGGGCGTGTTTATGACTTTTGGAACTCATAGAAGTAAGTCTTGAAGAAGGTCTTCCATAAGCAATTGATTTCCAATTCAATCATCAGAGCCATGTACAGATGTTGGATAATGAGCAACTCCCTTTCAAGTGCAATGGATACCGTGCATATGAACTCTTCAGCCGAAACTACCCGAAGAAGAACTCCCACTTTTCTTAGGAGAAATGCAAAGGTTTACATATAGTGGCCAAACCATTGAACATAAATAAAGGGCAATCCTCAACCACTCTCCACCTCAAAATTGATGCACATGTAGGTCCAACCCAAAATACCAGATAGGAGACGATGCCCTTGGCCTAAGAAAAAAAAAACCCTCCCCCTTCCACTAGGGAGGAAAAAGAGGCCAACCATCCTGCAAACAGCTTTGGAGAACTAGAAAGGATCAAAGATGAAGTGGATAAGGATTCAAGCACTAAAAATCATGTAACAAAGGAGTTAAAGAGCAAAGTCTCGAGCATTGGAGACAAAGACTCAAGAGTTAAATCATATTCCATGGAGAACACATATTCAAAGGCAAAGCATGTTATTGAACTCGAATTGTCTTAATTAGCTAGCAAAGCATAGGAGGCGAGAGACATAGACAAAAACTAGCACATCCTCATCTAAAACCTAGAATTGGAAGCCAAAGAAATCCATATAATATAGGAAGAAAAATCAATGACTTGGACATTTGAAAACCACTAGAACCCCCTATCCTAATCCGAATATCTTTGAAAAACTTACCACAAAAAAAATAATAAGGAAAAAACAAATTCGAGTGTTTATGCAAAGCCCCTCTAAGCATAGAAAGCAAAATGCCCAAGAAAAGATAGCTAATATTTTCCTTCTATGTATTGTGTAGTCAACTTTGTACCATAGTGCACTTGTGAATATGGAAGAAAACGTATATAAGTAATTAAAAGTTCATAAGAGGTGATCTTATTGGGAAATTAGATAGGGAGAGTAGACAAAATTATTACACACCAAAAATTTTGCTTAACACTCTATTAATCAACAAAATAGAGTACAAATAAATACAAGAACCATAATCTCAAGATAGAGGAACTACCTTGATTTCACGATCTACTTGGTTGAGCAAATATCTCAAGGTCACATCAATCTAAGAAGCTAACTAGTTGGAGAGAATCTCTCAAACGAACTAGGCTTCAACAACCTCCTAAAATCTAGGAATAGACTCCTTCTCATAGAGACTAGAACTCTACCTAATAACGACTAATAAACTCAATAATTAAACACGATCACACTAAAGACAAGTGGGACTTACATATCCCAACACTCCCCCTTAACGACTACTTGTCTTTACAATTGTCAGGTAAGGTCTTTTCATTACAAAGTCCTCTTAATCGAAGCACATCTTGATCAACAAAGTCTATCTCTAGTCCAACCTAGTGCTTTCTCTTTGTACCTCAATCATGCATCACCAAACTACCAAACTCCATATAAAGAGATAACCATCCACCGGAATGCATGGGTCATCAGCGACCACAACCGCTAATTTAGTAGGATGTCCTTCAGGTACATGGTTCATTCAACCTCTTTATGTACTCCCCTTGAATGTAAAACTCATGGCTTCTAGGCACCTCCCAAATTCCACCCATAGAGCATGCATATGACCCATGACATGTGATGCAAGAGCATCGTCAACCAAAGCCACATGGGATGACAACACAACGCTTAGCGTGCCTTTTGAGTAAAATTTTAAAATTTTGAAAGATGGTGTATCTCAGAGAACTTCTGAGTAAAAGATGAATCAGAGAAGTTAATGGGAGGAGGTTGAACGATCGCGTCAAAACCATAAGAGATCAAATAGTCCTTTAGTTATTTGATTTTGGTGTGGATCTGAAGATTCACCTTAAATTGTTTGTCACAGACGTTTATGTAATAGGACTTAAGTAGTTGTATAATTTCATTTCGATAAGATAGGTCGTTGGAGGAAACCCGAGAGGACCTCTTGTATAAGTAGGTGCATTGTATACTCGAATAAGGTTAGCTGCANAGTAGGAGATAGTCATTACTGAATGTAAGTTGTTATCAGGCTGTAGCCATTTTATATTTGAATGAATACAACAGAGGGATATTGACCCAATGCATGTTGTTGCTACTGTTTATAGTTTCCATGTTATTTCATGTCTCTATGAATGAATGAGTTATGTTGTTGAGCATATGACACTGTGAAGTATTGGGATAAGTTTCAAATCATTTCTCTTCGTTGAGTTCATGCAAGGTGTGCATATCGTCCACAAGGAGTGTGTTGACGGAGTCTGTTTCGACTCATAAGCTCATAAGAGATAGCGTGAAACTTCCATTGCAAAGAGTGCAAAGGGACTACAGCAAGGTCTGCACAATCACCCACAAGAAGTTAAGTCTTGCGTAGGAATCTGTTGTAGGGAGTGCATAGATTGGAAGTTCGACTAAGTGTCAGAGTAATCCCTCTGAGGAGTCAAAGGGTCGAGAGATAAAGTTCAAGAGAGATAACGGGGAGAAATCTTCAAAGGGAGTGAAGCTCTGAAGGTTTCACGAGTCATCGGCTAAGATCCGTCCAGGAGGGAGCGAGATCGTTCCAGATCATTGGATTTGGGCAAAGCGCACGAGTTTTAAGTCTCTACGTGCACATAGGAGCCAGGATTCGCCGAAGTCCTAAAGAGGTCAGGGACTATCCATCATCCAAAGGGATATGCGACATAAGATCCAAAGCACTTCGAAAGTTTTGTGGACAAGGAGAGAGCAAAATCGCTGAAGAGTCGAAGTTAATCGGAGCCGTCGATCTGCAGGAGGACACGCGTCGATAGATCATGAACTTCGGGTGAAAGCGTTTAAGGAGGAAGCAAGCGGGGAAGGTTGAGACTTACGAAGGCCGAAGTCTCGAAGTGGACTAGAGTCGTTGATTTGAGGTGGACATGTGGCGCTAGATCTAGAACTTCGGGTACAGAAATACTCTGGGGGAAAGCAAAGGTTGAAAGTCTCGAACTCCCGAAGCGCGGAGTCCCAAAGTGGATCTTGATCGTCAATCATGAAGGAGGACGAGGACCGTTGATCTGGTCCTGGCTGAAGGTTTCGAAGTCGTGAAGTGCTAAGAGGTTAAGCCTTGGGTTACAGCCCAAGGTCACATGCAAGGAAGAAAATAGCACCTTTTAGCAAGATATTTGGAAAAAGGGTGCTAAGAGAGTAGGACCCGCGGATAACCATCGATCTGAGAACATAAAATCGACGATGAGGAATCATTGCGGGGAGAGGAGGAAAAATTAGCGGACGTGCTAGTTCGTAGCCCGCTATTTATCAGCATCGTTGATCTCATCAGGACAGGGGATCAATGACTATGATTTAAAGGAGATTGGGTGAGCACTTTTTGAGATTGCAGGGACAGAGCTCTCCGATAAAGAACGAACACGTTGGCAGTCCGCAATTTCTGTGAACTGTTGATCGACGAGCAATTCAAACAGGATCATATCATGACCATGAAAACCCTGAGGGTGTTAACAAGGCCTACATTTGATTGAATCTGATACCAACAAGGTCTCAAGGAGCTGATCCAGCTCAAGAATATTTAACGATCCTTGACTGGGAGGTCGAGCAGCCCCAAGGGAGAGTAGGGGGGTCTGTGTCAAGTAGTATCAGAGCCTGAAATTGTTTTCGGGTAGCGAAAGAGAGCTCGAAGTTGTACTCTGTGTGTGAGAACTAGTCAGTACAATGCCACTGAGGAGACGCGTGGATCCTCCTGTAGCCAATCAAGCTGTCGAAAGGGAAATGAGGGAATTGTGTGCAAGGTTGGAAGCGATGGAAGCAACGCAGAGGAGAGCACCTGATGTTAGAGACGTCAGTGAGGCAGAAAGTGAAGAGACAGAGGTTGAAGAAGCTACAGGGGGAGATGTTGCCGAAGAACGCTTACTGAAAGCTGTTGTGAAGTTGGGAGCTAGAGCAAAGATAGACATCCCAATTTATGAAGGCAATTTGGATGTTGAAGAGTTGTTGGACTAGATAAGGTCCATGGATAAGTATTTCGATTATGAAGATGTCGTTGAGGAAAATAAGGTGAGACATGTTGTCACCAGACTGAAAGGACATGCAACATTATGGTGGGATGAACTGTAGGCTGACAGATGGACAAAAGGTAAGCAAAAGATTAAGTGTTGGGATAGAATGGTAGCTAAGATGAAGGCTAAGTTCATGCCCAAGGATTATCATATAAATTTGTCCAGGAGGATGCAGAACCTGAGACAGAAGGGAATGACAGTGAAAGAGTACACAAAAGAGTTTTACAAGTTGAACATGAGGACTGGACAGAGGGAGAGAGATGAAGAGAAAGTTTCCAGGTACATAAATGGCATGAGATATGAAATCCAAGATGAAATCAGCATGATGTCGGTGAGGACAGTAGAGGAGGCATATCAATATGCACTAAAAGCAGAGGAGAAGTTGTCCAGAAAACAAAGCCAGCGAAGTAGAGGTAGAAGCCTGAATAGAGGTAAAGGAGTTTCCCATGATAAGGCACAGAAGCCCAAGGGCGAGGATGAGAAAACCCACAATCACTCAGAAAGAGGAGGAAGCTCCAGAGGGAGACAACTTGGTGGAAGAAATTATTTTTCCAGAGGAAGAGGAAGAAGTAGAGGATGAGAGCTAATATGTTATACATGTGGAAAACCAGGACACAATTCTTGGGAATGTCTCAAGAGAAAGAAAGAAAGAGGAGGTGAAGCTCACATTTCAGAAGCACAGAAAAGGAATATTGAAGCAGAAGGTGCAGAAGATGGAAAATCTCTAATGTTGAGGAAGGTTCTCTTGAAGCTAGAACTAGAAGTTGAAAAACCAGTGCAGAGGAATAGTTTGTTCAAGACAACTTGCAAGACTAAAGACAGAGTATGCAAGGTGATAATTGACAGTGGGAGCACTGATAATCTAGTATCCATATAGATGGTGGAGAAATTGGAGCTGGAGACAAATGCACATCCAAATCCATATAAGGTCTCATGGTTGCAAAAAGGACACCAGGTAATGGTAACTAAACAATGCCTTGTTGAATTTAAAATAGGTGGATATAGAGATGAGATTCTGTGTGATGTAATTCCCATGGATGTATATCATGTTTTGTTGGGAAGAACATGGCAATTTGATAGGAATGTCATTCATGATGGGAGAAAGAACACTTACACTTTGGAAAAGAATGGTAGGACACAAATGTTGTTGCCAATAGAGGAGAAGAAAGTAAAAGAAGAAGCCAGCGCAAGCATACTTATCATGAATGGGAAGGAACTCCTGAGTGAAGTTAAGAAGGAACAAGAGATGCAGTTTGTTGTGGTGAGGAAACCCAGAGTTGTCCTTGCAATTACTTATATGGATGATTTGCCTGAAGAATTTCAGGAGTTGTTGGAGAATTTCACTGACATAGTAGTGGATGAGTTGCCTAACTCATTGCCACATATCAGAAGTATCAGCCATCATATTGACTTGATACCAGGAGCAAGTCTACCGAACAAAGCAACATACAAATTGACACCTCAAGAGATGAGGAGGTAAAGAAACAAGTCCAGGAATTGTTAGACAAGGGTTTGGTCAGAGAAAGCTTGAGTCCATGTGCAATACCAACTATGTTGAGTCCAAATATGGATGGAGGATGGGGAATGTGTACAGACTCAATAGCCATAAACAAGATCACCATCAGGTACATATTTCCTTTGCCTAGGATGGATGACTTAATGGATTACTTAAGTGGAGCAATTTTTTTTTCAAAGATAGATTTGAAAAGTGGACATCACCTGATAAGAATGAGAGAAGGTGATGAGTGGAGGACAACCATTAAGACAAATGAGGGGTTGTATGAGTGTCTTGTTATGCCATTTGGATTAACAAATGCCCCAAGTACTTTTATGAGACTGATGAATGAAGTATTGAAGGATTTCATTGGTAAGTTTGTGATTGTGAGGAGACTACAACATGAGAAGTTGTTGATAAATCTGAAGAAGTCCTCTTTTATGAAGACATAACTCATTTACTTGGGTTTTGTGATCTCTTCAAATGAATTGAAGATGGATCTCGAGAAGGTCAGAGCAATCAAAGAATGGCCATCACCAAGGAGTATGTTTGAAGTGAGAAGATTCCATGGATTAGCCAGTTTCTATAGGAAGTTCATTAGAAATTTTAGTGGAATTTGTGCACCGATGATGGATACATTGAAGAAGAGACACAAGTCTTTTAAATGGATAGAAGAAGCTGAGAGAAGTTTCAATATATTGAAGGAGAAGATAACAGAATGACCAATTCTGGTCTTGCCAAATTTCAGGAAAACATTTCAAGGAAGGTGTGATGCGAGTGGAGTTGCAATTAGAGCGGTTTTGAGCCAAGACAATAGGCATGTTGCATATTTCAGTGGGAAGTTGAATGAGACTAAGGGAAATAAATCCACCTATGACAAAGAATTTTATGCCATAATTCAAGCCTTGAAGAAATGGAGGCACTACCTTGTTCCAAAAGAATTTGTCTTGCATAGCGATAACCAAGATTTACAATTCATAACCAGAGAGGAGAAGTTAAACCAGAGACATGCTAAGTGGATAGAGTTTATGCAAAATTTCACTTTTGTCATTAAACATATTTATGGTAATGCTAACAAAGTTGTTGATGCATTGAGCAGGAGATGTCCGATTCTGCAGGAATTTCAGGTCAAGACCTTGGGGTTTGAACACCTTAAGAATATGTATTGTGATGATCCAAATTTTAAAGAAGCATATGAAGCATGTGCAAATCTTGTGCTGGGAGACAGAAGCCAGTGGACAAAGTACATGATTCAAGATGGATTATTGTTCAAAGGTTGCCAATTGTGCATACCAAGGTGCTCGATGAGGGAAAATCTGTTGAAGGAAAAACACAGTGGAGGTCTAGCAGGACATTTCGGCCACGACAAGACGTTTGCACAATTGAACAGTTCATACTATTGGCCAAGTATGAGAGCAGAGGTGAAGAGTTTTGTGAACAAATGTAAGATTTTCCAGTATGCAAAAGGAAAGAAACAGAACACTGGATTGTATTAGCCATTTCCTATTCCAGATAGGCCTTGGGATGCAATAAGCATGGATTTTGTGTTGGGATTGCCAAGAACCCAGAGGGGAAGTGATTCCATATTTGTTGTGGTTGAGAGATTCTTAAATATGACACACTTTATCCCATGCCATAAGACCAGTGATGCAACACATGTTGCGATTTTGTTTTTCAAGGAAGTTGTGAGACTTCATGGATTGCCCAGGAGAATTGTCTCAGACATAGACACTAAATTTGTTGGTCATTTCTGGAGAACATTATGGAAGAAGTTGGGGACATAACTATATTTTAGTTCATCATATCACCCTCAGACAGATGGACAAACTAAGGTGGTAAATAGGAGTTTAGGAAATTTGCTGAGAAGTTTGGTCACTGAACATCATAGCCAGTCGGATCAAATTCTGTCACAAGCAGAGTTTGCATATAATAACTCACCAAACAAAAGTACATGAAAAATCCCATTCCAGATAGTCTATGGGATGATGCCAAGATGGGTATCAGAGTTGAGAGACATGGAGCAGAGTGAATTCAGAAGTGATGCAGCAGAAGACTTAGATGCAGAAATGCAGAAGCTTCATAATCAAATCAGGGAGTAGTTGCAGAACAACAATGTAGAGTATAAACGCAGAGTTGATCAACACAGAAGAGAGCTTCAATTTGAAGTGGGATATCAAGTCTTAACACACTTGAGGAAGGAAATATTCCCAAGAGGAACATATAACAAGTTGAAGTTGAAGAAGATTGGACCATGTAAGATCCTAAGAAAATTTGGTAATAATGCTTATGAGATAGAGCTGCCAGAGGATGTGGGAATATCACCCATATTCAACGTTTCAGACCTGTATCCTTACATGGAAGATGACACATAGAGATCATAATATCAAGAGAAGATTCAATGGGATAAGCAGATGCCTGTAGCAAAAAATCCACAGATGGAGAAGATCGTTGATCAGAGGATTGGCAAGAAGACCAAGAGGAAGACCTATTTTGAATATTTGGTCAAGTGGAAGGGACACCCGATAGAATATGCCAGTTGGGTAAGTGAATTTGATGTCCAAAAGCAAGGAAGGTCAGTGTAGGAGCTCATGGACAGGAGTCCATGATTTTTCTGATCAGAGGAGTATGATGTAGGAGCATCGTCAACCAAAGCCACATGGGATGACAACACAACTCTTAGCGTGCCTTTCAAGTAAAATTTTAAAATTTTGAAAGATGGCATATCTCAGAGAAATTCTGAGTAAAAGATGAATTAGAGAAGTTAATGGGAGGAGGTTGAATGATCGGGTCAAAACCATAAGAGATCAGATTGTTCTTTATTTATTTGATTTTGGCGTAGATCTGAAGATTCGCCTTAAATTGTCTGTCACAGACGTTTATGTAATAGGACTTAAGTAGTTGTAGAATTTAATTTCGATCATATAGGTAGTTGGAGGAAACCTGAGAGGACCTCTTGTATAAGTAGGTGCATTGTATACCTGAATAAGGTTAGCTGCAGATTAGTAGGAGATAGTCGTTATTGAATGTAAGTTGTTATCAGGTTGTAGCCATTTTACATTTGAATGAATACAATAGAGGGATATTGACCCAATGCTTGTTGTTGCTACTATTTATAGTTTCCATGTTATTTCCTGTATCTATGAATGAATGAGTTATGTTGTTGAGCATATGACACTGTGAAGTATTGGGATAAGTTTCAAATCATTTCTCTTCGTTGAGTTCATGCAAGGTGTGCATATCGTCCGCAAGGAGTGCGTTGACGGAGTCTGTTTTGACTCAGAAGCTCAGAAGCTCAGAAGAGATAGCATGAAACTTCCATTGCAAAGAGTGCAAAGGGACTGTTGAGAGGTGTGCACAGTCACCCGCAAGAAGTTAAGTCTTGCGTAGGAATCTGTTGCAGGGAGTGCACATATTGGAAGTTCCACTAAGTGTCGGAGTAATCCCTATGAGGACTCAAAGGGTTGAGAGATAAATTTCAAGAGAGATATAGGGGAGAAATATTCAAAGGGAGTGAAGCTCTGAAGGTTTCATGAGTCATCGACTAAGATCCATCCAGGAGGGAGCGAGATCATTCCAAATCGTTGGATTTGGGTAAAGCGCACAAGTTTTAAGTCTCTGTGTGCACATAGGAGCGAGGATTCGCTGAACTCCAGAAGAGGTCAAGGACCGTCCATCATCCATATGGATAGGTGACGTAATATCCACAACTCCAGAGCAAAAGAACTTCGAAAGTTTTGTGGACAAGGAGAGAGCGAAATCACCGAAGTTAATCGGAGTCGTCGATCTGCGAGAGGACACGCGTCGATAGATCGTGAACTTTGGGTGAAAGCATTCTAGGAGGAAGCAAGCAGGGAAGGTTGAGACTTCTTAAGGCCAAAGTCCCGAAGTGGACTAGAGCTGTTGATTTGAGGTGGACGCATGGCTCCAGATATAGAACTTCGGGTACAAAAATACTCTGGGGGAAAGCGGAGGTCGCAAGTGTCGAACTCTTGAAGCGCAGAGTCCTGAAGTGGATCTTTATCGTTGACCGTGAAGGACGACGCGGACCGTTGATCTGGTCCTAGATGAAGGTTCCGAAGTCACGAAGCGCCGGGAGGTTAAGCCCTAGGTTACAGCCCAATGTCACATGTAAGGAAGAAGCTAGCACCTGTTAGCAAGAGATTTGGAAAAAGGGTGCTAAGAGTGTAGGACCTGTGGATAGCCGTCGATCTAAGAATAGAAAATCGACGGTGAGGAATCATTGTGGGGAGAAGAAGAAAAATTAGTGGGCGTGCTAGTTCGCAGCCTGCTATTTATCAGTGGCATTGATCTGATCGGGACAGGGGATCAACGAACACGATTTAAAGGAGATTGGGTGAGCACTTTTTGAGATTGCGGGGATAGAGCTCTCCGATAAAGAGCGATCACGTTGGCAGCCCACAATTTCTATGAACCGTCGATCGACAGGCACTTCGGCCATGATCAGATCGTGACCATGAAAACCCTTAGGGTGTTAACATGGCTTGCATTTGATTGAGTCTGAGACCATCAAGGTCCTGAGGAGCTGATCCAGCTCGAGAATATTTAACGATCCTTGACCGGGAGGTCGAACAACCCCAAGGGAGAGTAGGGGGGTCTGCATCAACATGGCTCACTCTAGGTGTTATAGAACTCTATAAAATAATTTTTTTCACTACAAATCAATAGGGATACATGACAAAGGGGTATGCATGCCTAGTCAGGTCTTACATCGATATTCCCTTTACATGTTACATAATTACATGTACATACATTACATACTCCATCCTAGGTACATAATCAAACTAATACATCAATTTCATAAACATTACATCATAGACTTGATATAAAACAATGTGTGACTCATATTAACAAATGGTCATGAGTATGTCTTATTCAACTCAATTCACACAATTTATCGTGTTTGTCCACAATCATAATGTTGCTTCCACACTTCTTCCATTGTCACCAGCTTCCCTTGGACTAATCTCTTTGTTGTTCTAGAACAACATCTCTATTCTTCCTGCTTACCATTCCAACAACTTTCCTTTAAGAAAGCAAACTAAGGAATGATTTTACATCACAAAAATTGTCAAGCACGACTTCAACTCACCAACAAGAGATAATAACATCTTCATTATCTGCAATTGTTCGCATGTTTGGAATCTCCCTCTGTGTATTTGACCTCCATTGTCTTGGATTCACTTGTGATTTGTTTGATTAGCTAATTCTAACAAATCCATTACATTCATATTGAGTTAGCTACGCTCAATGTAAATGCTATTAATTCCAAGATATTTACTTGCACTTCTTTGGAGTTTCCACACTTTTACAGGAAATGTCAAATTGGTCAAATCTAACAATGTATCACACATTGAGATGACCATGCTTAACATGTTTCTCTTCACAACTCCAATTAAATTTAAAAGACATAATTAATTTTATCACAACAAATATTTTCACAATCACATTTATGGATTTTCAATTAACATGTGAGTTTTC
>SNQJ01S0031375.1:10750-37918 GCA_010110895.2 Picea sitchensis
GTGGTGTTATTTTTATTAATTAGTGCATATGTACATACATTCTCTCTATCCTTTGATTATATTTTCAGGAAATCCATCCCAAACATATCGAATCACCAACCTAAGTATCATATACAGGAACTCCAGCCAAAACATATCAGCTCACCAACCTAAGTATCATATGTACAATATATTTACAATCCAGGGATCAAGTTGAATATTACATTCCCCTCCCCCTTATTTATGCATTTTCCTCAGTGCATATATATACATATGTACAATCATAGTTCTTCGAAAATCACTTTGATCTTCATGTCCAATATGTGCACCCGCTAGACCTGTAAATGACCCTTGTGCTCCACCTTTCTTGTTATTTATAACTAACATGATCCTCATCATACGTATAATTAAAACACATGAATAAGAGAATTAGTACATNAAAAAAAAAAAAAAAAACTCTCTTTTAGTCAATAGTCGAATCCTTTGAGTTCCACTAGCTGCCTAGCATAAGGCCCATTAAAGTATTCACTGCTTGAGATATTAAGAATCCTTTCAATTTACACCACTTTGTGTCTTCCCAAGTTCGGAGTATATGTCTACCACTACACCCACGCATAATTTTAGAAGATTAAATTATAGATGCATGAAGCCACCTTATGAAAATAATCCATCCACAAGCACCTGCGATGATCTATGAAAAGCACTTCCAATAATACTACGCTAAGTTCCATTCAACATTGAATGACTTGTTACATTTCCATAATGGTCCACCATAATATTGTTCTTCCACCTCCATGGAGTCCGTGCTCATTTCTTACATCAACTATGGATTGAAAAATACTTACTCTTTCACCATTTCCACTAAGAGCATTGTTTTCAGTATTTTCATTTTGTTTCTTCGAGCCACCCTGGCCCAAAACTTAAAAAACAATCTGGTTATTTTTATTACCATGTTGTGTTTCTCTTAAATCACAAATTGTCTCCTGGTCACTATCAACTGATTTGTTTCAAATGAGAGATTATAGGCTGGAAAAGGTTGTCGGTCTTGACACCTTGGCCTGAGCAAAATTATGTTTTCTGTTAGACATTATTCTGTCTTTGGAAGCGTTTAACTTAGTGGAGTTTCATCACCAAATTGACGGTGACCTGTTGCTAAGATTTTATGAGAAATATAGTCTATGGCTAGGAGGAATGTCTAAGCTCTACATCCAGTCAGTGTTTTAGTTAAAAGATAAGTGTTCTTTATGTGTATTTACATGTTAATTTCTCTATGTAATATGTTTAATTATGTTTAGTGTAATTTTTCATAATAATTCATGGAATGTATGATGTTATCTTGCATGCTTTTTCATATATAGAACATATTTAATTAATAATGGTATCAGAGGAAACATTTTGTGTGGTGTGGCCCAACCTGGGTGGTTTGGGATGTTATAGGTAATCCAACAGTCACAATATGTTCCTGACATATAGTGATGTGATGGTTCATATTCTCCTCAATCTTAATGACTACATTGATCTGTGGCTTAACACTTTATTGGTCTGTGATCTATATTAAAGAGAATGGAGGGTCATTTGTAGATGATCAATTGTGATAAATTCTCTTGTAAATCTCTCTGTAATATTTTTCTTTTACATTAATAAATTTCTCCAAGTGGTTATGTTGGATGGGATCATCGATGTTTCCTGATATAGGTTTTACCACGTCAAAACATCGATTTGTTGATCTTTGATCTTTTTGTGTGATTTGTTACTAAAGGTGTCCATCCACTGTTGGAATACCTTTGTTTTTTAACAAAAGACACCTTATAAAAAGGTGTTAATGTTTAGGTTGGTCAAGATCCAAACAATAACCTCACGAGGATAAAATCCCCTTGTGCTTTTATAGATGTGGTACTCCTCTGTCATAATCTGAAAGATGTATCTTGATTTTCTCGGATTGGGCTATTAAATGGGAGAATTCGAAACAATAAACCCAAAATATTTATTTCGTTAGCTTGTATGTAAAATGGTCCTTGATAACCAGATTGCTCTTCGAGTACAACATTTACTTGGAAATGGACCAAACAAATTTCTTTACAATAAAAACATAATGAAATGTTTCAATATCAAAATAATTTTGTGCTCAACTTCATTATAACATCCCTCTAAAACACATGCAAGTAGAAGATGCATCCATATTTTCTCACAAGAAAATGAGTGAAATTGTGTTGATCATTTCAGAGAACTTTAAATGAGTATTGCATTCAAAACTAAAAATAATTTGATGGGCATACTCCAAAAATATCACACTCAGAAATCCCAAAGTCTGTAAATTCATTAAATTTATACCGCGAAGTATTTCTCTGTGGAGTTTAATACATAAATATATTACACAACATTTCAGTAAACCGATTGACTAATGCTCATAAATGAAGGTTGTCAAATGTAAGGACTAAACCTATATGAATCATTTAGACAATCATGGCTTACATTTACAACCACATATATGGTTGTAAAGTAATCATATTTGTCTTTTTAGGAAGAGACTTGGAAGAATAAAAAGAAATAACTCTCAAAAACTCAGCCTTATGCTTGATCTTTGATATACAAACAAAGAGATTTGAGAGAAATTGTGTAGAAGAAGAAGAAGAAAGAAAATGGAGATCTGTATTTGTAGATGAAAATTTGGTTGTGTATTGAAGGTTGAACAATGCTATCTTGATGATCAAACCTCTCTTGATGATCTAAACTTCTAACATTTTATTTGATGGTGCTCTCTTTCTTTTAAATCTACTCCCAATGCTTCTTGAAGTAGTTAAGGTTTATGTTCTTCTAGAATTTTCCACACGATTCTTATTTTTGGAATTAATTATTTATTAAATTCTCCTTAATGAACTTATTTCATTGTAATTCATGCCTCCAAATGGGACTCACTTCAACTTTTAACAAAATTTATTTAATAAACTTTTATTTCCAAAATTTAAAACTTGTTGTTTAAAAACAAGTGGACTGTATTTTAATTTTTTTATTATGATAAGTGACTACTCATCCATGGAAAACATTATAGAAACAATATACATAATTCCATATTTCTAACAAGTCCTCTTGAGCGAAATTTGGAGTTTTGTATCTCAATTTATAGCCTCGGGAAGTCGAAGTTCCAAATAGATTTCTCAACAAGTCATGAAAATAGAGTTGACTGATATTTTAATTTATGGAAGAATTATGGACAAAGTCATCCATTTAAACATGTCGTGTTTCTTTACTTGTCAAATTACCTTTCCAACAAGGTATCTCTTTCCCCATATGGACGTCTATATCATGATTTATAAGCTCATGAAGATCGTTTCTCAACAGTCGTCAATCTAGTTCGTGGATCAATCTTAGCCTTTGATTTAATTCCTCCCTCTTTAGTTCCACATGCATTGTGGTGGTGGAGATGTTAGTTGTTATAATTTAATTCCTTTCTATATCATTCATGTGAAGTAAAGGAGATTATGGAGGTCTAATTTTATCTTTTTGTGCATTAGAAAAAATCATATCTCATTAATATTTTGGTCTCTCAATCATCGCCTAGTCAACCCGTGAATGTCTGACATGTCATGTCAATGTGTCACCCAAGGGTAGCTTCAAGAAAAGGGGGAAGAAAATTAGGATAAGAAATAATACTAAAAAATCAAATGTAGATTTGAAAAAGGTAAATGGGATAGCTTGTTGTCCCACATCTTCATTTCAAAAAATGACTAAGTATTAAAAGGCAAAAAGTGCATTTTGGAGGATGCGAAGGTAAGTAAGAAAATGGAAATGAAATATGAAATCTAGGAAAAGGAAAATGGAAAATGACTAAGTATATAAAGGTAAAAAGTGCATTTTGGAGGATGCAGAGGTAAGAGGTGAAATTTGTGGGTAACGTGAGTCATAGAGTTACGTGAAAATACGAAAATGGAAATGAAATATGAAATCTAGGAAAAGGAAAATGGAAAAAATGAAAATGTAAATGAATTATGAAAATGAACTAGAAAATGGAAATATGTTAAGCCCTAAATAGTGGCTCATTACCCCTTAATTAGGGCATATTATATTAGTAATGTTATTTTATTTATGTCGTATTTAGTCCATTAGTTGTAATTATACCTCCTAGTCTCCTATATATACCAATGAGTCATTTTCATTTTGAATCATTTGGTAATTGTAAATTTATGTGGGAATAAGGAGGTTTCCCCCTCGAAGAGGCTTATTATCTGCGTTTCTCTCTTTTTCAAGGCGTTGAGTACTTATTCTGAGGTTTTTCTATGGTATATTGATATTTTTTTCTTAACATATGGTATCAAAGCTCAAGGTCTTGGGGTTTCGCTGCTACATCTGAGACACCTTGGAATTTCCGCTATAACTTTTTTTCTACAACGTTTCAGAGGGAACGGATCGGAGGATATTTAGTAGATGGATGAAGGTACATTGGGTTAAAATTTCAGCTCTCGAGGCCTTATAATTTTGGAGATACAGCATGTGCATGATAGGGTTCTGGAATCATCCTGAACTGAGTCATTGCGGAATTTCCGCTATAAAAATTTTCTGTAACGTTTCAGACCCTGAAATATGGCGGATATTCACATAAATTAGTATGGCATCTGTGGTAAAAAATTCATCTTCTGGGTCATCTTAAATTTGTAGATACATCCTGTGGAAGATAGGGTATCTGACTAGTCCTATTGACTAGTCTCAAAAATGTGTTCCAAGTAAAACAATACTAACTTCTTCCTAGAGTATAAAAATTGAGTGAGGCTGGTTTCATTGGATAGTGGACAGCCTGTAGCATTTCTGGTACAAGTTTCAGAATTTTATATCATTTATTTTGTGCGGGGCACGCTATACAAGTGACATCTCCTGGAAAGGCCAAAAATCAACACGTTGTGGGGAAGTTACCATAAATTCCACTTGGCACATCCAATTCTGATCAGACCTGTGGCATTGCAGAGAAGAAATATCAGAGAACTACAAAAAATAAAGTTTCATACCCAGAAGGGCCGAACTTTGGAGATACAGTAGAAGAAAGATTGTCTAGTAGAACCACCTCAAAATAGAGGTTCAAAAGTGATACTTGGCCAACATGCCACCCAAAAAGGGAACTTCTACACCAAATAAGCCTCCAGAAAATCCTAATTGGACTCTTGATGAAGGTGAAGAAATGCGTAGGTACATAAATGATTTACAAAAGAAGACAATAAAAAAATATGAACTACAAAAGATGGAAGCTAAGTTGGAGGCAATAAATACTAAGATGGATGGTTTAAAAGAGGATATCATGGAAGGATTGAAAAATTTCGTAATAGAGAGGACACCTGAAAGTGAAAATGTATCCCATGAAATTCATGATGAGGACACAAGGAAGGTGAATCAAGAATGGAAAAACTCTAACTTTGGGTTGAAGACCAACCACGTTCCTAAGATCGATATGTGGAAGTTTGATGGAAAGGACCCTATCACATGGATACATGGATACTTCAGATCGAGCAATTCTTTGATCTACATAATGTTCCACATACACAAAAGGTACGAATTGCTTCTTTATATTTAGAACCATACACAGCAACGAATTGCTTTATATTTAGAACCCAAGCAATTTGTATGGTATAGATGTCTTTGTTCTCGTGAAATCACTGGGCCACTTGGAAAATTTTCATGGAAGAAATGATAGCACACTAAGAGGATACAAGGAGTAATACCTTCTTTAGCCACAATTGATAAATCTCAAGAAAAAGGGTTTAGTTATGGAGCACATTGAGAAATTCCAAAGATTGAATATAAAGGTAATGAGTATTCCGATGAGCACTTGATTGATGTATTCATAGGAACTTTAAGAGATAAGATTCAACATGAGGTTCTCTTTGGGAACCTAAATCATTGGAGAATGCATTTAGGGTGGCAAGAAATGCTGAAAGTGTAACATGGCTATGGCTACCAGAAGGACCAATCCTAACATCTATAGAGAGAATAATGTTCCTTCTATAAAACACTCAACCTACAAGGTTGACACACCTCAACAATTGGAGGAAAGAAAGAAAAAGTTTATTCCTTAATTGTGACAACAAGTACAAAAGGGACACATAATGCGGTGGTGAGAAGAATATTCTACATAGATTGTGAAGAGGAAGAAGAACAAGAACATGAACAAGAACCATCTCAAGATGAAAACGAGAAGCCATTTCGTCTGAAGACTTTGACTTACCTATATCATGTAATGCATTGGCTAGAATTATCACTCCTCAAACCCTCAAGATCGAAGGATATATCAAAAAGAAAAAAGGTAATAGTCCTAATTGATTATGAAGTACCATACTTCATTCACTATAAATTAGCCAAAAGATCTCAATTGCTTTGTATATCCAACACCAGAAATTTCAAGTAATGATTGCAGAGAGGAACTAATCAATTGCTCGTGAAAATGCAATAAGATCAATCTTGGCCATGGGGGAATATGTAAATGAATAGTCCAATGATTGCTATAGCCATGGTTGGTGGCCGATGTTGTAATTAGGAATCCAATGGTTACAATCATTAGGAACACGACTTTAATTTTCAAGAACTTTCATGAAATTTTCATTGAAGGAAAAATAAATTGAGCTAAGAGATATCATAGGGAAACCCCAAGAAGGGTGATAAGCTCTAATGGCATGACAAAATTATTGAAAAAAAGGGGAATAAAGGTGTTATTGTAACAACTATGCTCACTAGATAAATTCAAACATCTAAGCCATCTATTCCTCTAGATCTACAAGGATCATTGATAAGCATTCCAAAGTTTTCAAAGATATTCCCAAAGGACTTCCACACACTCGAAATCATGAACATGAAACTCACCTAATTCTCGGCAAGAAACTCCTCCTAATATCGCCACATGTGATACCCCATGCTCAGAAGAGGAAATTGAGCTAACAGGCCGAAGAAACACAGAGGCTAGCATTATTAGACCTAGCCAAAGTTCCCACTACAAATGGGTGGTAATGGTATTCAAGAAAGATACAGCTCATGGTTTATGTGTCCAAAGCTATAGAGAGAGTTCAACAAGATCACTATTAAAGATAAGTTTCCATTCTCGCCATTGATGAATTGTTAGATGAACTACATGGAGCAATCTATTTCACAAAGTTGATCTTCGCTCAAGGTATCATCAGATTAGAATGAAGGAAGAAGATATCCCAAAAACATCATCTCAACTCATGAAGGACATTTTCATGAATTTTTGTTCATGCCTTTTGGCCCACAAATGCACCTTCCACATTCCAAATGGTTGATGAATTCCATTTTCAAGCCCTTCCTTCAAAATTTTAGTTAGTATTTTGATGATATACTAATTCATAGCAAGTCTTGAGGATCATATGCACCATGTTGACAAGGTGCTACAACTACTAAAGGAGCAACAATTATATGCCAAACCATCCAAATGTTTCTTTGGAGTGAAGGAGGTAGAGTATTTGGGTCATTGTATCTCATGAAGGTGTCAAGGTAGACCCTAAAATATTAAGGCCATGATGGATTGTCTGACCCAAAAACATTGAAGAATCTTAGAGGTTTTTGGGTTTGACAGGTTACACATCAGCAGTTTGTTCGACACTATGGAAGAATAATAGAAGCACCTTTAATGGCACTAACTAAGAAGGATGCATTTTCATGGACTCCGTGACGCAACTCAACATTTTGAACAACTTAAAGAGGTGATGTGCAAAGCTCATGTCCTGACCACTCTAGACTTCACAAAAAACATTTATTTTGGAAATGTGGTGCCTCGTGAAATGGAATTGGAGTTGTCCTAATGCAAGAAGGAAGGCCCTTGATTTTGAAAAGTCATCCACTCAAGGGAAAGGACTTACACACAAACCCATTTATGAGAATGAAATGATGGCAATACTACATGCATTGAAGAAATGGTGTCCTACCTAATAGGTAGGCACTTCAAGGTCAAACATATCATGATAGTCTTAAATAATTCTTGGAACAAAGAATATCTCTGTAAGAACAACAAAATGGTAACCAAGATATTGGGTTATGATTTTGAAATCGCCTATAAAAAGGAAGAAAAATGTTGTGGAAGATGCACTCTCAAGGAAGGATGAAGATGTTGAGGTTTTCTTTGTGATATCTCAATCATCCAACCCGATTGATAATAGAAGCAAGGGATGAATAAAGAATGATGAAAAGTGTGGACTCTCATTCAAAGGTTAAAACAGAATTCCTAAGTATTACAAGATACATTTACATGGAAAAATGATTCACTATGGTACAAAGATTGCTTATATTTATGCAAGAAATCCCAACTCAAATAAAAAGTGCTATTGGAACTGCACAACTTTCCAGTAGGAGGGCACTCGAGATTTTAAAACCCTACCATAGGTCAAGAAGGAATTTTTGGGGATGGCCTTAAAAATGAGGTTCAAAGGTTTGTGGTGGAATGTTTGGTTTGCCAACAAAATAAGGTGGAAACAATTAAGACCCCAGGTCTTACAACCATTAGCCATCCCAAGTCGGCGGTGGGAGGAGGGTTTCCATGATTTCATCATTGTGGTTACCGGTCCAAGGAAAGATCACATCATGGTGATTGTTGATAGATCCACTAAGTACGCACACTTTGTGCACTCTCTCATCCCTTCAAATCTAGTACAGCTTGCTAATGATTCATAGAGACAATTCAAAAAGCTACATGGCAACAAGAAAGATTATTATTGTAAGTGACAGAGATCCCATCTTCAAGGACATTTTGGACAAAATTATTTTCTTGTTTGGGTACTCAATTGGCTCATAGCTCATCCTATCATCCCTCAACTGATGGAAAACCCCAGATAGTGAACAAATGTCTATAAAAAAGGGAAGAAAAAAAAAAAAAAAACAAACACAATGGTTCAAATGGTTACTCTTGGCGGAATGGTGGTATAACACTTCCTTTCATAAATGGTGTCATTTTTGCAACAAAAATGACACCATTTATGGCACTCTCTATGGAAACCAACCTCCTTCCATCACTTCTTCTCTAAAAGAAAAAATCTAAGGTTCAAGCAATGCAAGATCACATCAGCATCAACAACAAGCTCTCCAAATATTAAAGGACAACTTGACCATGGCATGTAACTGCATGAAACAACAAGCAAATCCCTAAACCATCAGAGGAAGAATCTTTGAAGTAGGGATCGCGTTTTTAAGACCAAACTATACAAACAAGATAATCCTCAAGAAAGACAAGAAGGATACTAAATTCTCACCAAAGTACTATGGTCTTATAAGGTGTTGCAAAATATTGGTACCTATGGCATACAAATTGGAGTTCCCTCAGATCTCTTCAATGAGCACACCCAGCCCATGTTTCATGCTTAAAGAAGGTTATATAGGTGAAAAGATCCCAGTTTCAAACTATATTGCCAAAACTTGACGAGGAAGGAAAATCATTGATTCTCAAGCCATCACTAACACAGCACTGCCACTGAGGAATAGATCCATTCAAAGTATCTCATTAAATGGAGGAAACTATCACCGAGATTCCACTTGGGAAGATGAGTCTTTTATACAGAAGCATCCAGATTTACTCAAGCGTTGCGGAAAACACTTGTCTCAAGGGGAGGGGCATGTTAAGCCCTAGATAGTGGCTCATTACCCCTTAATTAGGGCATATTATATTAGTAATGTTATTTTATTTATGTTGGCTTTAGTCCATTAGTTGTAATTATACCTCATAGTCTCCTATATATACCAAGGAGACATTTTCATTTTGAATCATCTGGTAATTGTACATTTATGTGGGCATAAGGAGGTTGCCCCCTCAAAGAGGCTTATTATCTGAGTTTCTCTCTTTTTCAAGGCATTGAGTACTTATTATAAGGTTTTTCTATGTTATATTGATATTTGGTTCTTAACAAAATAGGAAAAATGGAAAATAGAAAAAGGGAATAGGAAAAGTAAAATGGAAAATGAATTATAAAAATAATAATAAAAATGAATAAGTGAACATGGAAAATGAAAATGAATTATGAAAATGAACATGGAGATAAATTATGAAAATGACTAAGTGATGAGTATTATGAAAATTAACTAAGTGGATAATGAAAATGAAAATGGGTTAAAAGTATGGAAATGGTTCTGCATTTCAAAAAACTACTAAGTATGAAAAGGTAAAAAGTGCATTTTGGAGGATGTGGAGGTAAGAGGTGAACTTTGTGGGTAACGTGAGTCATAGAGTTACATGAAAATAAGAAAATGGAAATGAAATATGAAATCTAGGAAAAGGAAAATGGAAAAATGAGCATTTCGAAAAACGACTAAGTATGGAAAGGTTAAAAGTGCATAATGTGAGTCGTAGAGTTACTTGAAAATAAGAAAATGGAAATGAAATATGAAATCTAGGAAAAGGAAAATGGAAAAAATGAAAATGTAAATGAATTATGAAAATGAACTAGAAAATGGAAATGAATTATGGGAAAATGGAAATAAATTATGAAAATGAACATAGAAATATAGAAAATGGAAACATAAAAAATGGAAAATGGAAATATGAAAAACGGAAAATAGGAAAAGGGAATAGGAAAAGTAAAATGGAAAATGAATTATAAAAATCATAATGAAAATGAATAAGTGGACATGGAAAATGGAAATGAATTATGAAAATGAATGTGGAGACAAATTATGAAAATGACTAAGTGATGGGTATTATGAAAATTAACTAAGTGGATAATGAAAATGAAAATGGGTTAAGTATGGAAATGGTTAAGTATGGAGAATAGTGTGGATGGAGAGTAGAGTGGAAAGAAGGAAAGATGGCTAAGTATGGAGAAGCAGAATGTGGGAGAAAATTGACATATCTTGGGCATATGAAATCAACTTTAAATTTTGTAGAGTGTTAAACAAACCTAAGACACAGGGATATTTAGTGAAAATATTTGATCCAGGTGGATATTGGTGGCCACCCACCTATTCCAACTGGCTCCTTGTGTCCATTTTTTTGTTCAACATGTTCTTTTGTATTGCTTTGTAATTGTGGGTTCTACACTTCTGGGGATGTCTAAATCCCCACACATCCTCCAGGTGGATACGGGTGGCCTCTCGCATAATCCAACTAGCTTATTTTGTATGTTTTCATGTCAACACATCTTGTTGTACTTCCAGGGCCATTTTGGGGCCCTAAACGTTGTTGTTTTTTGTCTCACCACATTCAAACTATAGACAAAGTCAAAGTTTGATGGTGGAATGTGTAGCTCTCTGAAATAACTTTCCAACGGGCTATCACGCACCTAAAATGGGGGTTGTATGCAAAAGTTACACCCCTTGAAAATTGAGGTACCAAATTAGACCAACTTACCCATAGGGCCCACATGAATTTTGGCGTTTCACCTTATAGGGTTAGGTTTTTCGGTGTCTAGGGTTTTGGAATTCATGAGTAATATCAAAAAGGCCTCTATAGCCTCATTGTAGTCCATTTTGATCAGTCAGATGCACGTAGCAGCCACATCTCTTCTTAGAGATAGCTACCACCATTCAAGCAAGTGTTTCAGTTCTGCAGTTTTACAGTTTCAACCTATTTCATTATTTAATAGAAGATATTATTCACTGGATATTTGTGTTATTCTTCATATCTCTATGTTTATTGTATTCAATATGTTAATTAGTTCGTTCTGCTCCTAAATCCAGATCATTTGTATCAGAGCGGTCTTCTCTTCATTTATTTTTCTTCGGGCATGTCCCCGAAAAGATCCGGGTACAAGAAGTTGGGACTTGAACCAATTGAGCCATTATAGGATTGGTCGTGTTAAGCTTGACAAAAACCCATGGGGGATGAAAATAAATATGATGGAGCAGGAGATCCTATTAAAATGTTTATCGAGGAAGCCCTTGCGCGACAGAGGAATGAAATGATGGACAACTTCATGTAGATCCTTCAATGACTGCCCACAAGAGAAACATATTCATCAAACAGCCATGCAACCCCTTCAAGGTACATGTAAATTTTGATATTCCATTATTTGAAGGACTGATAGATGCGGATGTTGTAGATAAATGGTTGAATCTTCTCGAAGGATATTTTTCAGTCCACAATTTTTCCGATAGCGAAAATATCACTTTTCAACTCCTCAAGGTGGATCCCCATGTTAAATACTGATGGGATACTTACTCTGAGGAAAGGGAGGTGGATGAATCTACAATTATTTTGGCAGCCCCTACATGGGATTCCTTCCGGGACGCCATTAAATAACAATACTACCCTATTGGAAGCTACGAGGACCAATACACCAGATGGACCACCCTACGTCAAGAAAGGGACCAGACAATACTAGATTTCACCAATATTTCCCATTCCCTACGCACCAAATTGGGTATTGAATACTCTGAGTGTCATATGGTGCTCAAATACCACGGTCGTTTTCATAGATGCATTAACAAAAATGGAGTTCCTGGACATCGCCTCATTGGGCACGACTTATAGATACGCTGTCAAGATTGAGCAGAAATTTAAGCAGAAAAAGAGAGAGTTTGGATCTGTAAACCCCTCACAGCCGAAGTAGAGAAAAGGTTGTCCCAATCCACATAACAAGGGACCAAGTCAAGATGGCCACCCTCAGGACAACCAGCCTAAGCCACAACATAATATGGGCAGTGAGAAGATGAAGAAGGACACGGGAAAATGGTGCAAGTACCATAAAAGTCCTTGTCACAACACTGAATAATGTCGCTCCAAGTAGTCCCTCATGGTCAAACTGAAGGCTTCCGAGTTAGAGGCTGATTCCGATTCCGAATCAAATATTGAAGGAGGGAAGTGGATTATCGATGTTGAACCCAGTGCCACTATCACTACCACCAAAGTCTGGCCAAGCGAACCAGAAGAACCAGAGGAAGGGGAACACCTCTTTCACTCGCAGATGTGGGTCAAGGGGGCTTTGCTTCATTTCATTGTCAATAGCGGTAGTCAGAAGAACCTGATTTTAGCAGAGGTCGTCAAGCAGATGAACCTGCCAACAACACCACACCCGCAACCCTACACCATTGACTGGCTTCGCCAAGGAACATATCTTTGTGTCAGCCTACGACATCAAGCCTTTCAAAGATGAGGTACTGTATGACATTGCTCCCCTTGATTTTTGTGATGTTCTTTTAGGACAACCGTATTTGTGGAAGCGTCATGTTGTGTATGAGTCTAGACCAGGGGTGATTTTAAGGATGGAAATTTATTTTAAAATGTAGAAACCTTGGTGAATCTTACTAATCCTTCATATGCCAACTGTAAATGTTTGGCGACATTTTTGTAAAAATATTCAAATTTATAAGTATTTTATATAGTTTGTATAAAATTTTGGCGATTTTTAAGTAAAATTAACTTTATCCTATAGAATTTGGGAGAATAATTTTTAGAATAACGAATCTTCTTTTGGGGAAAACCATGGAAAATTATCCCATGAGCAAAATTTAGCCCCTAAAATAATCCCTGGGACTCTAGACCCCGCAATTTTATTATTACTTTGGGTAGACAATTGTATAGGATCCTAGAGGTAGCGCCGCCTACTGCTATTTCTTTAATATCTGCTAAGCAATGCAGTAAGGTCATTTCACAAACCGAGAAGTTCGTCTTCTTTGTGATCCGTTCTCACAGTAAGAAGAAGGTCACCGCCACATTTGTGGCCTCTACACAATTCCTCTCTTTGCAGTAGTGGATGTGATCGTGGAAGAATACATATACATCTTCTCATCACCTACAGGGGTACTGACACACTCCCAATTCAAGCATCCAATTGATATGACCCCTGGCCACCTATACCTAATGGACTAGTCTATCGACGCTCACTGATGGAGAATGATGAAATCAAGCATCAGATCTGAGAGATTCTTCAAAAGGGAACATCAGATTCCAAATCCTCCCCTTGTGGAAGCCCGATTGTACTGGTGCAGAAGAAGCACGGGACTTGGCGACTCTGCATTGATTACAGAGACTTAAAAAAAATCACAATCAGGAACTACTACCCCATTCCCTGGATTGATGACCTTCTTGACCAGCTCAAGGGGGAAAATTTCTTCAGCAAGATTGACCTGAAGTTTGGCTACCACCAAGTTCCCATCGAACCAACTGATGTATCAAAGACAACCTTCAAGTCTAAAGAAGGTCTCTACGAATGGCTAGTCATGGCCTTTGGCTTAACAAATGCACCATCCACTTTCATGAAATTAATGGATGATGTATTGAGACCCTTCACCAAATCCTTTGTGGTAGTATATTTGGATTACATCCTCATCTTCAGTAGAATGTGGGAGGAACACATGCAGAATATTCAACAGGTTTTGAGCACTCTGCAACAACATAAGCTTTATGCCAACTTGGAAAAATGATCTTTTAGAATGAACAAGGTCCAATACTTGGGCTACATTGTTGATGAGCATGGGGTACATGTTGATTCATCTAAGATCCAAGTCATCCATTACTAGCCAGCCCCAATCACACTAACTGAGCTTTAGAGATTTTTGGGACTAGTCAACTTCTATCGACGGTTCGTGTTGGGATTCTCCCATATTGCATGGGCCCTCATCCAGGTGACCAAGGGAAATGGTAGGGCCAAGTTCGTATGGGGGAAGGAGCAACAAAAAGAATTTGATGATCTGAAGCATCACTTGTGCTCAGCTCTAGTACTCTCCTTGCTCGATTTGCAACAACCATTTGAGATTGAGACGGATGCATTTGACTATGTTGTGGGCGCAGTTCTCACTCAACACGGGAATCCGGTGGCATACCATAGTGAGACACTCTTTGATACTGTCTAGAAATACCCCACCTATGACAAAGAAATGTATTCCATTGTACAAGCCTGTCATCAATGGAAACATTACATTCTGGGGAAGGAGACGATCATACACACTGATCACAAGCTTCTATAGTTCATACAGACACAAGGGAAATTGCATAACGACTGCCATCATAAGTGGTCCACCTACCTGAAGCAGTTCCATCTCAACATAAAGGATACGGCATGTATCTTCAATCATTTCACTGACTTCCTCAGTCGGCCTCCTGTGGCTACACTCACCACTGTGCTCCATTCCTGTGAACATGAATCATTTGAGTGGCCCCAACTTTATCAGCAAGATCCAGACTTCGCCACTACCTATCAACTCTTGGGTACAGGCGCAATTGTCATTGATTTTCACATTCAGGACACAATCTTATGTCACATGGGCCATATTTGTGTTTCTACAAGCGAGCGTGCAAAGATGATTTGGGAATCCCACTACAGTATGGTGGCAGGACATTTTGGCATGGAGAAAACTATGGTCATTCTTCAAAAACATTTTTATTAGCCAAAACTTTGACATGATGTCAGCAAGTATATCAGATCTTCCAATGCCTGTTCCATTTCCAAGCCAACCATAAAGAAGCAATGCGTATACACCCCTCTTCCTATTCCCGGGAAGCCTTTGGAATGAATCTCAATGGATTACATGTCTGTCTTTCCATCCACCAAGAAAAGAAATGACTGTGTGTTTGTGGTCGTTGATCAGTTTTCAAAGATGGCCATCCTCACATCCTGTAAGAAGAATGTCATAGTGGCATATACTGCTAAGATCTTCTTCGAACGAGTGTGGGTCCACTTTGCGATACCACAAACCATCATCTCTAACTGATATAGCAAGTTCCACAACACCTTTTGGTCGAGTCTCTCGTCTTTTTTGGACACCAAGCTCACAAATTCCACTGCTTTCCACCCCCAAATTGATGGCCAAACAGAGGTTGTCAATTAGATGATTGTTCACATCTTGCGCATGTACAATTATAACAATCCATGTACATGGGACGAGAGTCTCCCATATGTCCAACAAAGTTACAACAGGGCTCTCCATAGTTCCACCGACCATATCCTATTTCAGGTGGGTCTGGGATTCCAACCCTTGGGACCCATTGATGTTGCACTTCCCCTTTCCACCACACAGATGGACTCTTCCCCTGATTAGTCTGCGATCAACAAAGCCACCAGATTCATTGATTGGATTCAACAGATCCACCAGTAGGTCCATAAGATTTTGCTCAATTCCAATGATAAGTACAAGCAATTCCATGATCAACACAGGGTACCACACCAGTTTCAGGTTGGTGACAAAGTCTGGTTACATTTTCAAAATGAGCATCTCACCAAGCCCCATTGGAAGATTCTCCCACTTCGTTATGGGCCTTACATTATGACCAAGGTTGTGGGTAACAATGCTTTTGAGCTCAACACTCCACCCTTCTTTGGTCATCATCCAATATTCAATGTGGACCTCCTTCAGCCATATTTTCCCCCATTATTGGACACCACTGATATCATAGAATCACTCACACCAATAGAACTCAACCCTGAATGCATGGAACAAGAATCTGTTGATCACATAGTGGACACACAGGTCAAGGGCACTCTCCAGCAGTGGATCCAACTTTATCGGGTTGTCAAGGCAGGGCAACTCCTACACCAAGGCAGTGTCTCACTCGGAGCCAAATCCAACAGAGGTTTCCTCACCTTATGGGGGAACTCAACGCAATGGAGACCATTTCTCCTTAAGGGGCAATGATTGATCCAAGTGGATATTAGTGGCCACACACCTATTCCAACTGGCTCCTCATGTCTGTTTTTTGTTCAACACGTTCTTTTGTACTTCTTTGTAATTGTGGGTTCTACACGTCTTGGGTTGTCTGAGTCCCCCCACATCCTCCAGGTGGCTACGGGTGGCTTTTCGCCTAATCCAACTGGTTTATTTTGTATTTTTTCATGTCAACACTTCTTTTTGTACTTCCAGGGCCATTTTGGGGCCCTAAACATTTTTTTTTGGCTCGCCACAGTCAAATTGTAGACGAAGTCAAAGTTTGATGGAAGAATGTGTATTTCTCTAAAAGACCTTTCCAACAGGATATCACGCGCCTAAAACGGAGGTCGTATGCAAAAGTTACGACCCTTGGAAGTTGAGGTACCAAATTAAACCAACTTACCCATAGGTCCCACATGAATTTTGGCATTTCACCTTCTAGGGTTAGGTTTTTGGATGTCTAGTGTTTTGGCATTCATGAGTAATATCAAAAAGGCCTCTTGAGCCTCATTGTAATCCATTCTTCTCATACAAATGCATGTAGCTGACACATCTCTTCTCAGAGATAGATACCACCAGTCGAGAAAGTGTTTCAGTTCTGCGATTTTACAGTTTTAGACTATTTCATTATTTAATAGAAGATATTGTTCATTGGATATTTGTGTTATTCTTCATATCTCTGTGTTTATTGTATTTAGTCTGTTAATCAGTTCGTTCCGCTCCTAAATATGGGTCAATATTGGCACAAGTATTTTCCTTCTTTTCATTATCATTTCCTTTCCCTCTCTTTGTTTCAAAAATAAACCATCTTTGTTAGCCTTTCATTATGAAGAACTGGAGAACTGAAGTTGATTGGAAATTTGTTAGGTCTTCACCGTCAAGAGTTAAAGATTCTTTAGAAATTTTCAAGTTCAAAAAAAAAAATTGGTCTCTATTTGATGCATGAAAACACATCAACAAAAGGATATAGGAAGAGAGTGAAGTTCGAGAAGGAGAGGTCCCAAAATTGACCTCATTACATGTAATGGTTCTTCTTAATGGAATCCTTCTTCTCCAACTCTCTCTTTTTCTCATATTTTTATGGTGTATTCAGTTCATGGATTTTCAACAATGTTCTTGATATTAATTTTATGGAAGATTTGTATGTTTTCTATCCTCCTCTCTTAGCATTCAATCCTTCTATATCTTATCCCTCAAGATCTATATCAGCTACTAGGATTTTTTCCTCTCTTCTTCGTACAAGGATCTCCTATGCTACTCCATTTTTCTTTGTTCTTATGATGGTTGTAAGGTATTTGTTCTTAACAACCATCCAATGGCCCATTGTGGTCTATTGTGACATGCACACCACAACTATATGGAAACACAATGGAAATTAGGTTAATAACCAACTAGGCTCTGCAAATACTATTTATCTAGTGAACATATACCAATGGCATGTGAGTGCTTTGTCCACAGTGTAACTTGCACATGATAGATAGCTATCAATTAAGAACTACTAGGACTCTAAAAAAAAATTCCTCTAATATCAAAAATAATTAATTCATACACCAAGTGGTTGTGATTCTTGGCTCCAAAGCTTGTTTTGGATGTATTTCTGAGTGCCAAGGACAATGCCAAACAAATCAGGTTTTGTTAAAGAGTTATATTTCCTAAATATAATGAGGCAGGAAAACATGAATTGACTCTTTCCTTCTTGCAATGCTTTGTGTAACCATGAGGGTAAACCTTCTCATCTCCTTCTAAAAATTTTCCATGTAGTGTATCAATTTAGAAACACCAATATCAAACTTCACTTTTATTTGAGGGACACCTCAACAAGTAGAAGGAATTCCATCTAATCAAATCATGTCAAGTGACCTATTTTCCTTAAAAAATAAAACACCTCATATTTGTTATAGATGACTGTAATTCAACTAAGCAAAGGGAATAGATTCCTACATTTTCCAAGATATGTAAAATCCAACCTCCAAGTTGAATTGATAGAATGGGAGCCTGAAATTGATTCAGATGTCTATTGATCTCAACACTTCAATGTGTGACAAATCCTCATTGTGTTACCAAAGGAAAACTCACTAGCAAATTACTTTGCTAACCAATCTTTTATAGATCATGGGATTATCCAATTTCAAGCTTGTTGTTGCACCAATGAGAACCACATAATCACCCAAATATGTCATTAAATCAACCGACAAGATAATGAAATGATTAGACTTAAATGTAGTCGACCCCAAGAGCAAGAAATGTAATGAAACACTCAAATTGAACTGTACACGACCCAAAGAGTGAGAAATGGCCTTCTATATCATTGTAAAACTTATATGGCCATTGTTCAACCCATGGATGAGGAATAACACCCAGGGAAGAGAGAGTAGTTGACCAGCTATGAGTAGAATCACTCAGTCATAAATGAATTCACCCTAGGTAAGGGAAAATCCACACAAGGAGACAAAATCGGCTCAAGCCAACGTAAAAAACAGTCAAGTAGTTGTAAAGTTTCCTAGGAAAATGTAAACTCATCCAACAATGAGAAATCTAACCAAGGGGTGTGTGTATGTCCTGTGGTAAAAATGGAGTTTCCCAGGTAATGGAGAAATGAACCTATGTCTCTTTGGAAGAGTAACGCACCCAGGTAATCACTCAATGACTTGAGAACATAGAGAGAGAAATTTCATTTGTTGAATACAAGGTATGAAAGTGGAAACTAGTGTAACATCTCTTTCATTACGACCTTTGATCTCAAGATCACAAACAAGTGGAAGGTATGGGAAATTTTTCTGATGGGATTTACTACATAATGGGCCAGTCTTGACTTTAACAAAGAAAACAAAATCATATTAACTTGAATCATTTTTGAAGAAAAAGCTATCACAATTACAATTGACATTTGTCCTTATGAACCATTAACCAAACTAAGAGCATCAAATCCATTAAATGGAATTAACCCAAAAACCACACCATAAAAACACAACAATTGCATGAAAATTCGTGACATAATGGACACAATGTTTATAATGGAAACCCCAATGGAAAAACTAGCTTTAAATAGGGGCTTAGTATTTTAATTTTGGCAATATTTGGTACAATGTTCTCTTGGCTTTATATGCCTCTTCCTCATTTTCCAAAAAATACCCATTGGGAGTGAAAATACAAGAGGAAATAGGGAGAGCTAAGGTAATGGGAGGGCCAATAACCTAACCTTTTGTTTCCATTCCTCACTCTTCTCTACTATTTTTATTTTCTCATTTCATTTATTTCTTTGTTTTTTTCTTTTTATCTTTTTTTGTCTCATTCACTTTACATTTACAATGTTTTACAATGTTTGCATAACCTTGATAAATTGATAGTTTTATCTTGTAGGTACTGAGTCTTATGCCCATTCATCAATTCAGATCCATTTTGGATCACCTTGGGAAGGGTCTGTTTGCTTCTTGACAATGGTGAATGAAGAAGTCGTTGTTCTTTAAGGAAAGAACACAAAAAAACATGAGGGTAATGAAAAATAGAGATGAGAGATCAAGATAAATGATCTCCAATCTCATTATTATAGCATAACCTTGCAATTATTCTCTCCTTCAAATGTTTCCCCATGGCTTTCATTTATAAAGAAATTATTAACGTCTTGAAGAACTAGTTCAAGTGTGAAATCTCTTTATTCAAAATGGAATTCCAATGCTTGAAAAGGACTTTGGAGGGCCAACTTTGCCCCTCATAAATGGGATGAGAACTCACATTTCTCTTGTACATCAACCTAAATATACTTGATCCAAGCATGCCTTCTAACTTGTGTTGAAGTGGTCGCTCTCACTTGTTTGAGAATACTTGCATGGATTTTGAAGGAAGGGTCGTTCAAGTTGCATGGGTTTCAGTGCTATAGAGAAATTATGAATCTCTTGAAGAACTAGTTTCAATGTGAAATAACTTTATTCAAAATGGAGATTCCAAAGCTTGAAAGGGGATTTGGAAGGCCAACTTTACTCCTCATAAATGGGACGAGAACTCACATTTATCTTATACATCAACCTATAGCTACATGATCCAAGCTTGCCTCCTTAATTGTGTTGAAGTGGTCACACTCACTTGTGTGAGCATACTTGCATGGATTTGGAAGGAAATGTCATTCAAGTTGCATGAGTTTCAGTGCATGAAGGTTTTGCAAGTGAATAAAATCCCACTTTGTAATGTTTTTTTCTCTCGCTCTTTTAGGTGATGTAAGTATCCATGAGAAAGCCATATTATGTTGTATTCTTGCCAAATTTATGATGTTTTTAGAAAATTACCTAAATGTCTCTTGTGAGTGAAATTGAGGTGATAAAACCTTGTTTTAGGTTGCCAATATACAATACACAATGGTGATAAGACTAGTTGATAATAAAATATACCAATGAGTTTCATAATATTATGGTACAATTGGATTTAAGGCATGATTTGATTCTCATATAATCAAATAACTTAGTGTCATGCAATCAATATTAGATATAGTTCTCTCTACTAATAGTTTGTGAGATCATGATCATGTTACAAAAATGATCAAGGAGAATATTTTGCCAAAAAAAACATGCCAAGGAATCTCATAGATGATTTTAGGGGCTAAATTTTGCAAATGTGCTAATTTTCCATGGTTTTTCCCAAAAAAAGGTTCGCTAATTTCCATTTTTTCTAAAACAAATTCGCCCAAATTCCATATAATAAAATTATTTTACCTTAAAAATCGCCAAAATTTTATAGAAAGTATATAAAATCCTTAGAAATTTGAATATTTTTACAAAACTATCGCCAAAATTTTTACATTTTGCATATTAAGGACTAGTAAGATTAGCCCATGTTTCTACATTTTAATATAAATTTCCATCCTTAAAATCATCCCTGCCAAGGATAACCCTACATTATTTTGCAACAAATAATCTAACATCGTTGGACATAAGTGTCAAGTCATTGAACTTAACAATTCTAGTAAGGTCAAAAGGATATGGACTAGGACAAAAAAAACCAAGGAAAGGTCAATACAATAGGAACATTGAAATGGTAGTGTGATACTATTAGTGATAAACAATTGTTAATTAATACAATTTGGTGATTATTTGTTCATTAATAGAGAAATTTAGTTGTGCACTAAACCATTCTTAATCTATAATCTGATTGATTAATTATATTGTTCACAATTGTTCATTGCACTACACCTATGTGAGTAGAAAATGCTCCTTGTCATAATTTACCTAGAATGTATGACAACCACTTTTGATCTTTAGCATATCATTGATCCAATGTTGGTGCTTAATCCCCATGGTTATATCTCAACCTTCATTTAGTAGGTGATTGAATATTCAACCTTAATATAGCTCATTCCACATCAAAAAGATCTTACCACTGACAAGATTGGAGCTTGACTAGTTGGGTGATCAAAGTTGACTAGATCAATAGTCCATTCTAGTAATTAAGTTAATGCCTTCCCTAGATGACCTGCTTCCAATATTTAAGGGATTATTTATCTTCATCTATTATAATTAATGCCAATTGTAAGTGATCACCTCATTTAAGTCATTCAATTATATATATATATATAAGGTTATGGCACCATTTTTTCTCCAAATTATATTCATATTCTTTGCAATATTGAGCTCAATACAATCATCCTCATAACTTTCATCACATTGATTCTCCATATCACTTCAATTATTTCCTCAGTTTAGGTCATTTTTTATTATCAATAATAGATGTGTAATTGACATAATCTTTGATGTTGTGTCTCAATTGCTTGTTTCGAGCTATCCTTTGATTTATATATAGTCAAGTGTTGATAAATTTACACTTATTTTCTTAAATTCAACATTACACTCTATTTGTGATTAATTGTGTGCAATATTTGTTAGAGTCCAACAAACACATGATCACTTATGCACTATTGTTGGTTTGAAATGCCATAACTCACTTTTATTGGGTGTGATATTTGTTCATTGTAATTTTCCTATCTCATTGATTCCATTGTTCTTAACATGAATTTCCTTAGTTCAACAAGTGTGAATTTATGTATATCATCCAATTTTCCATAGGTTCAATATTGATGCATAGCTAGGGTCTTTATCTAAGCCCTAACCTAATCATCAATATTATAACACTAGTATTTTCAACACTGGTATTTTAACTTCTTGTGCTTTGTGATTAATGCCTAAATCAATTTTACATCATATTTCCACTCTTTCTGGAATTCATAAACTACTCATGTGAAATAGTTTGATATCATGATGTGAAATGAATTGCACAACTGTTGGAGTCACCGATTGTAACCAAACTTCCAAAGACTTTACATACAGATTGTAAAAACACATAGAAGTAAAGTGTTGTGTTCTAATTGTAACCAAACTTTCAAAGCATTTACATAGAGATTGTAAAAACACATAGAAGTAAAGTGTTGTGTAGATAAATAGACAAAGAAAATCAAAGAAGAAAAGTTGTTTTAAAAGTAATATTGACTCCATATTTAAAATATCTAATGAGGTTTGTTTTATAGTGATAATTTTTGGTAAAGTGCATAGTAGTATGCTAAAACTTAGAAAATGGAAAGAGACCAACTCTTCACAAGTGAGGCGGACTATTCTGGGAGGAAGCCTAAGAAATGTTGCACACTTCATATTAATCAATGAAGAATATAAAGAAATACATCAGGTAGGGAGTTAGAACAAATTCCTAGGAAATAGGATCTAAGTCCTAAATGCAAACACAATCGAAACTAATAGATTCCCATTATTCCCCAACACTCCCCCTTAATGGAGAAATGGAATGTCTACAATAAAAATGCCTAACGTAAGTAACATGTCTGTTTGTCTTAGTCTCAACTAGGCTTACAACTTGACTCTAACAATTTCATCTTGACTCTTACAACCTTTCTTGTTGTTAGATAGTGATGGAGGTGGAGCTTCTTCCTTGGCTTGTTGCTCCAAATATGTTTCATCTTGACTCTGGTTTTCTTCACTGTCATCTTGGCTTTGTTCTTCTTCATTTTGGAACTTGGTAGCTGACTATTGTTCTTTTTCCTCAACACCTGTGCAGGTTCTTGGAAGCATTTGTCTTTAATGCTTGCAAATTCTTCCAACTTCTCATAAGTGGATTGTTGTCAATTCTCAATATAATTGTCAATGTCTTGCTCAATGGACCATTGCAACATCAATTCATAATAATACTTGATTTCTTCCAGGCTCCACACCATAAAATTGACTCAATATTTTCTTCATCAATTTCTTCACTTTCTTCCATGTTTTCTTCATAATCAATCACCAATGAAAATGAACTGTTGTCTTGTAAACCTGCACATTCAAAAACATTGTTACAATCATATAAAAAATCATAGGAAGAACCATACTGGTTATTTTCATTTTTCTCTTCTAAGAGAGCTTTCATTTCTTCATCTTTCTCCCCTATTGTAGTTTCATCCACCTCATCTGTAAGCATGGTTACTTTTCCACTTAACAACTCATCTATGAGTTTCTTCTCTTGTAGCATATGGAACCAACATTCACTTGAAAGGTTTTCATCATCATATTTAACTAAATTTAATGGTAAATAGATTCACCGAGGGGTTCATTAGGAGTTATACATTCATCTCCATCATCAATCTCATTTGAATCCACCAAATCACTAAATACTATTTTACTGTCAGCTACAAACATACTTTCTTCATTAATCATTTCAACTTCAATAATGTCATTTTCAGTCTTTACGAGTCTATCAATACCTTCATCAACTTCATCATTCTCACTCCATTTCTTCATTTGAAGAATATCCCAAAATATTTTTGCACTAGGGATTTCACCAAATTCACTCAAAATACTAGACAAAATGTTTTCATCCACTGCTAATATAATAAGTTGTAATGTTATTGCACTTCTTCTCTTATCATAGAAATTGACACAACCTTCATGATCATAATGCAATAAATCTACTAACCATAGTAATTTTTTTATTTCAATTTCTCAAGGTTCATAATCTATACTTGAGAAGAATGGCAGATTTGACATCACTATTTCATATATTTCATCAAATTCTTCGTCAAACATGGATTCTTCAGCTAGAAACACATCTTAGTAATCTGCAAAATATAATAACTCTTCATGTTGATTCATTCTTTGCATATGTTTCAACTCTCTCCGGAGCTGTCTAATTTTCCTTTGCTTACCTTACTCATGAGAGGAGCAAGCAACTACACTCTCTTCTCATCTCACCAGCAATTCGTCCCTCAGTTTTATGGCCCTCTACTTGGAAATAATGGAGTAAGTGTCAGTTGTAAGCACCAGTTATAAGCTTCAGTTGTGAGAGTCAGTTGTAGGCATGTTAAGAGTCAGTTCATAGTTGAGAGTCTAGTTGTCTTTGGTTTGCATGTAACCAACTCGGTAAAGTCTTTTCCTATATAAGGATGTAATCCATCTTCATTGAACAATATAGAAGTGAGCATAGCCTCACCGTGTTGTTTGTTTAGAATATTTTATCATGGTATCAGAGCCACGGGGAGAGGGCGTGGATAGCATGAGAAACGTTTGATCAGATGCGTGAGCAAATCCGTCTAGTGCATTCCTCCATTTACTGAAATTCCGTTGAAGAGGTAAAATACAGTTTTGTTTTTCACTTTTGTTTGGGAAGTCACGATTTGCTTGCAGGAGTTTGTGCTGTGTATACAAGGAGAAGGAGGCCACGGGTTATCTTAGCAGACCGTATGCTTTAGTAGACAATCTATGGTATTGGTTACACTGAATTGAAGGGTCGAGTTACCTGTTAGCAGATCCGTGGAGTTTGTGAGGGAGACGAGCATTTTTTTTAGGTGGATCCGTGAGGGTTGCGTGGAGTTGAAAATCGTGGTGCATGCATGGGATTTTGAGTGAGGTAGCGTAAGCATGGAGATCTGGTGCGGTGAGCGTGGAGTTTGAATTCGTATTTGAATGCATAGAGATCTGGTGCATGTGTGGAAAGCACAAATTTTTTCTTGGTGAAGCGTAAGTTTTTGTTTTTACATGCGAGTGGATATTTATTAAAGTTTTAAATGTTTAGTTATAAGCGTGGAGTTATAAATGTTTTATAAGCTTGGAGTTATAAATTTTTATTTATTAAAGTTATAAGCATGGAGTTATAAATGTTTTATTAAAGTGGAGAGGTATAAGCTTGTATGGGAGTTATTAAAAGTGGATAAAGTGTATGCATGTGAGTTTAAACTTTATATGGACTATAAAGCTTATTAAAGTGAGTAAGAGATTTAAGAAATTGTGAAGTGGATTTTTATTAAAAGTGGGTTTTATTTTGGAGTTTATTAAAAGTGAATTTCTATTCAAAGTGGATAATTTTGAACTATAAGTGGATATTAAAGTTTATTCAAGAGAATATTATTTGTGAGACTTTGTGTGTGAAAGTTGAGAGCCGAGATTGAGATGGATCGGTGGTATCCGAAGGCAGAGCGACAGAAAGTTGCATATCCTTGGTGATTTACTTGCAGAGACTAAATTGCAGTGATGGCGAATCCTCTAGCAGAGACCTACCTCAACGAAGCCAACAAGTTAGATGACTCGAACTTCATTAACTGGAAATTCAGGATGCAGATGCTCATGGAAGGCTATGGTGTCTGGCACATTGCGAAGGGAACTGAAATGAAACTTGATGCGGCTGCAGGTGCGACAACAACACCAATCCAAGATTGGGAGATGCGCGAAAACAAGGAAAATGTATTGTTGCGCATGTCTGTTAAGGATAACATAATTCCACATATTAGAGATGCTACAACTTTTGCTGGAACATGGACAACGCTTAAAGCATTGTATGAAACTAGCAACACAAATCGCATTTTGTTCCTAAAAATTAAATTGCTAGGCATTAAGATGGATGGAAATGAATCTGTTAGTTCATTTTTGGGTCGTATTAAAGAGGTGAAAGACAAGCTATTAAATATAGGGGAGACTGTTTCCAACACTGATCTGGTCATTATTACCTTAAATGGTATGCTAGAAGATTATCATATGTTCATAACAGGTCTCGCAGCAAGGGAGAAACCTCCTACGTTTGAAGCACTGACATGTATTTTGCTGCAAGAGGAAGAGAGGTGCGGGAATCTGAAGCTTCAGAGTAAATATTTGGCACTGTGGTCAAATAATAGATCTGTGAGAGGGTGATCAAGAGTAAGAGGCAGAGGAGGCAGTTCATGGCAGAGAGGCGGTTCATCGCAAAGAAGACAATCTCCAAATCAAGGTATGCAATCTGACAGGAATGAGTCAAAGAGTTGTTTTATTGTGGTGGACCTGGACATATTGTTAAAGATTGTCATAAGAAGAAAAGTGATGAGGCTAGGAATAAACCTAGAACACATTCATATCATTATGCAGAAAAATCTTCAAATCAAGATCTCGGATTATTTATTGCTAGTGATGATATTGATGAACCCCAAAATTTTGACTCACGGGATCTTAGGTTGTTTTTGTCTAACGCTGCTTTATCTGCTGAAATGGATGATTATGATGCCTGGTTTGTGGATTCTGGAGCATCAGTACATATGACTTGTAATAAAAATTGGTATGCTAATTTTAAAGAAACACAGAATGGTGCCATCATATATCTTGGAGATGATCGCACTCATCAGATCAAGGGATATGGAGACATTCCTGT
>SNQJ01S0031375.1:39355-53597 GCA_010110895.2 Picea sitchensis
TCTGTGTATTGTGAAGATTATGCTGGATATTTTACTGCTATTCTGTTATTTCTAGCATTTCATTTCTGTTCTGCATATTTTATATCTCTGGTATCTTGCATTCTCCCTACCCTCGTAACCAAAGGTCGTGACCAATGCTAGACTACTAGGTGCTACTTGGGCTTTCGACCTTCGAAGAGTTTAAGGTACAGACATCTATCTCCTGAAGTTTCAATTTACCGAATTCACGTAAATCGGGTGGATCGACGGTCCACGTTTACCCAACATCCAATGGTAAAAAAAAAAAAAAAAATCCGCTACAGTTCTTCCGTCTTCAAAGATTTCGGGACTTCAGAACTTCGAGTTTCAGGTTTTTGGTAACCGGGAGTTCATGATGCAGCGACTCCAAATCTCTTGTCACTTCAATCCCCGAATTCCGATACACGAGTTCTTGTATGAGATCCAACGATCCTCAATGATTTGGATCTAATGATCCAGATCTTTTCGGAGTTTCGTGAATCGAGAGTTCATGATGCAGCTATTCCAAATCTCTTGTCGCTTCAATCCCCGAATTTTGATATGGAAATTCATGTATCAGATCAACAACTGTGAGCCTCCCTTGATCCGACGGTCCAGATCTCTCCTACGCTTACACTTATCAAATCTCTTCAGCCCTAAATTCCTCGCTAGTTGGCTGGATCTGACGACTCACATGATTTTGACACTTCTTCCTGGAAGCACTCCACCGTCCGATTCTACCCTTGTTAATCTCTTTCGCGATTCGGGACTTGGAGTGACCAAGAATTTGGCCTGCGCTCCAAGTTCACGATCCCTGAATTCACGAAATGATCCAATGGTTCAAACCAACCATGATCAATGACCCACATTTATTCTGGATCCTAGGGTGGCAAGTTTCTCCATCCACTAACCACCTTGCAACTTCTGGCTATCTTACGGTCCTCGCGATTTCGCAAGTTCTCCACAAAAATTCTGACTTTCCAACTCTGCTTCTTAAGGACTTATGGCCAAAGACTTGGTACCCTCCTTCTGAACTTTCATCTACTTAATCCAACACTTCTGGTGTGGAGTTCTCTCTCTCCCTGTGGCCATATACCACATCGGCTGTAGTTTTATAATACCACTACACCTCCTGAGATTGTAACATGGTCAAGTAGTCCATTGACACTCAGAAATATTTTGAGGTCTGAAATTAGTCCTCCAGACACAATTTCTTCTCAAACCCTCAGTCCAAAAACCACTTATCCGACCCATCCAGGCTCAATGTTGAAACCAGGCTCTGATACCATACTGTAATGCCCCCGGCCATCAACCCCACGGTCGGGCCAACGCTACTACGCGAAAAAACGCTTCTAGAATACATTATGCATTCTAATGAACTTAAAACACTTAATTACAGTTAAACACAGAATTACTGCTATCATTTCAGAGTTAAAGAAATAACAATAATTCATATGCACAACAAAATATGTGATAACATTGCAAGAATCACAGGTATGCAATTTAATTAATTACAGAATTACAAAACATAGTGACACTTGTCTTTGAAACTGTCACACACCACCAACTGCGTGTAGACCTTCCACGAACCTCCCATCCTTAGACCACGCTGCTCATCACTCTCAGCAGTAAGTCACCCCCGAGCTGGGACTAAGCTCCACCGGGTAAGGAATCCTAGGCTAGGTAAGGTTTACAGGAAGAATACACATAAAAGAAGGAGGATTCTCTCCCAAAAACCACTTATGCCCACTGCCCACAGACTCTCCTTCCCCACATGCCTGTCCCACCCCAGGAGTATGCACCTTCTCTGTCACCTAGACAGTCCTTCGGCTGCTAACCTCCCTTGCCTTGGGCTTCAGCAACAGACTGGACTGGAAATCTCCGAGCTCTGTGGCAGCTACAGGGTTCCTTCCAGGAGCTCTCTCCTTCCTCCGCGCACTTTCTCACCTGGAGAGAGACGCTCACAAGATTTGTAAAATATTCCTCTTCAACAACAATCACCTCCCTCACATGGAGAGAGGTTACACACAGGTCATACAACCGGTTTCCTTAATCTCGTTCCCATACAAAGCAGAAAAACAACAAGGCTCAACAACGAACATACAACAATAGCAAACCCCACCCAGCCAAGAACTGCGTGGCCGCCATAGTCAACTGGGACAACAAACACTGGTTTCCGAAACAGATGACAAACAGATGCTTCAACCCAACCAGGCTCAACAATTACGGGACATTCAGTTTTACCAACCATCCATACAGAACAGACTCACGATTCTGGGTTTCGGGGATGTGTGATAAGAAATCCACGCGAAGGTTGAACACAGACTCAACGGTTTTGACAGAGGGTGTACCAACTCCTCCAGAAATCAACACAGGCCTTTTTGGTTTCAGAGTTGCGTGAGGGTATTCTTGCAGAGGTCATACGGGATTCCTGGTTCAGATAGTCGACGGTAGAATGGAGGAGGAACCCCCATCATGGCTCAACTCAACAGTTTTAACTGCATGCACTTGGGTTGACACTTGTCACCCATGAAGCTCGTTCCTTCCCATTTGCAAGTCACTCGTCCTTCCAAAGAACTTAGGATAAAACATCACATTTACACAGCTTTGGAATAGTAATAATTTAATAATATGCTCAAGGGTTTAAGCCCCCTCGGCTTAGCCCCTCTTCCAACCTCTCAGCCCCCTCTCCCTTACCCAGGCTTTGTGGATGCTCAGTCCCCCATCACTCATTCATCATGGTCGTCCCGCACGCAGAGATGTTTTTTATTAATACTGTGCATAATTACATGTACAAAAAAATCAGGCTCCTGGCCTTCAACACTTAGGCTCCCTGGCCTAATAACACATAAGCCCACTAGCTTATATAACTTGGCTCACCAGCCTTATAAACTTGAATTACAGTTCATAAACAAGTTTTATACTTCATAGACATGATTTGCAACAGGGCTCGGCCTTGGGGACATTACAAAATGCCTAACATAAGTAACATGTCTATTGGTCTTAGTCTCAACTAGGCTTACAACTTGACTCTAACAATTTCATCTTGACCTTTCTTGTTGTTAGATAGTGATGGAGGTGGAGCTTCTTCCTTGGCTTGTTGCTCCAAATATGTTTCATCTTGACTCTGCTTTTCTTCACTATGATCTTGGCTTTGTTCTTCTTCATTTTGGAACTTGGTAGCTGACTATTGTTCTTTTTCCTCAACACCTACGCAGGTTCTTGGAAGCGTTTGTCTTTAATGCTTGCAAATTCTTCCAATTTCTCATAAGTGGATTGTTGCCAATTCTCGATATAATCATCAATGTCCTGCTCAATGGATGGTTGCAACATCAATTCATAATAATACTTGATTTCTTCCTGGCTCCACACCATAAAATTGACTCAATATTTTCTTCGTCAATTTCTTCACTTTCTTCCATGTTTTCTTCATAATCAATCACCACTGAAAATGAACTGTTGTCTTGTAAACCTGCACACTCAAAAACATTGTTACAATCATATGAAAAATCATAGGAAGAACCATACTAGTTCTTTTCATTTTTCTCTTCTAAGAGAGCTTTCCTTTCTTCATCTTTCTCCCCTATTGTAGTTTCATCCACCTCATCTGCAAGCAGGGTTACTTTTCCACTTAACAACTCATCTATGAGTTTCTTCTCTTGCAACATATGGAACCAACATTCACTTGAAAGGTTTTCATCATCATATTTAACTAAATTTAATGGTAAATAGATTCACCCAGGGGTTCATTAGGAGTTATACATTCATCTCCATCATCAATCTCATTTGAATTCACCAAATCACTAAATACTATTTTACTGCCAATTACAAACATACTTTCTTCATTAATCATTGCAACTTCAATAATGTCATTTTCAGTCTTTACGAGACTGTCAATACCTTCATCAACTTCATCATTCTCACTCCACTTCTTCATTTGAAGAATATCCCAAAATATTTTTGCACTAGGTATTTCACCAATTTCACTCAAAATACTAGACAAAATGTTTTCATCCACTGCTAATATAATAAGTTGTAATGTTATTGCACTTCTTCTCTTATCATAGAAATTGACACAACCTTCATGATCATAATGCAATAAATCTACTAACCAACGTAATTTTTTTATTTCAGAATGACAGATTTGACATCACTATTTCATATACTTCATCAAATTCTTCATTGAAAGTGTCCAGTTCCTAATTCTGCTCGTCAAACATGGATTCTTCAGCTGGAAACACATCTTAGTAATCTGCAGAATATAATAACTCTTCATGTTGATTCGTTCTTTGCATATGTTTCAACTCTCTCCGGGCTGTCTAATTTTCTTTTGCTTACCTTACTCATGAGAGGAGCAAGCAACTACACTCTCTTCTCGTCTCACCAGCAATTCGTCCCTCAGTTTTATGGCCCTCTAACCATGTGGCTCCTTAGTGGAATTCCTTTCCTCAACGATATGGTTCCTTCACAGATAGAATAAATTCATTAGGAATGGAGATATAATGCCAATGAGAACCGCAAAACAGACGTGCATTATTAAACACTTATTTTGCTGCACGGATCACCAGATCAGAGAGTAGAAAGGGTGGTTCATCGTTTTTAAAAAAAATGAGTTGCAAAACCGTGCATAATGAATCTGTATTGCTGCAAATTGAAGTCGTTCTCTAAAAATGCTCTTCGTTTATCTGGAGAACTCTAATTCGTTGTCCAGAAGCTACTTCATAGAATGGTACTTCATGTGCACGGGGCTCCTCCATAAGCACACAGTGGAAAAATTAACGTAAACAGTAATTCCTCTCTGCGGACAAAGAACTGGCGGCTTACACACCACTGAGACGACTCCCACAACAAATAAAACACAGCTATGACGACTCCCACAACAAATAAAACACAACTATGACTCTTCTGACAAACGGATCCACGTCCTCACAACATGTAATTTGAAACCAATTTGCAAATGGAACAAAAATAGGCGGCTGTGAACTTGGATAGCAGCGACCTCCAATAAAATTATGTAACAACGATTTTACCTCAGCATATCAGTGAACTCGTCTTTACAAGTCACGTTATGTTCTTTCACACAATGGCTGCTACCTCTCACTATGGGTGGCCATTTTCTTCTTCAACAGAACGGTGACTTTCTTCCCACCTACCAGGCGCTCTCTCCACGATGGCTTCAACACTTCACACTCTACTACATGAACATCGGCAGCAATATACCAAGACGCCAGCAAGTCAATGATCTTTAGCACAACAACTAACAACTCCAATCACCCAATAATTTACTCTATTTTCCACATGATCCTGGGCAGTCCCGTGAAGAAGTCACGCCCAGCTCTGACGTCCTGATACAAACTTAGAAAATAGAAAGGAAACTATCTCCTTACAAGTGAGGCAGGTTATGCTTACCTATTTGACAATGGTAACATTTAATATGTTTTTAGTGTTTAATCAGTTTTGTATGGACAAGATTAAATATTGTTGGAATATTCTTAGTCGTCCCAATAAATCAATGGTTGTGATTTCAACCACTAACTTCCTCACTATTATAAAGACATCCGTTTACATGTTTATTTTTTTACTTTTACTNTATTCTGTGAGTGTGTTAAGTCAGTTCATGGCGAAACCTCATGAAAGCCATTGGAATGCAACAAAGGTAGTACTCAGATATCTAAAAGGTACACTTGATTATGGTATTAAATATACTGATGCATCTGATGTTGAGTTGACAGGTTATTCAGATTCTGATTGGGCTGACAATCTAGATGATCGAAGATCAACCACTGGATATGCGTTCAACATTGGATCCGAGGTTGTTTCATGGAGCAGTAAAAAGCAGCCTACTGTATCTTTGTCTTCTACTGAAGAAGAATATAAAGCCTTGTGTGCAGCAACTTGTGAAGCTGTTTGGTTAAGAAGACTTCTTCAAGATGTTGGAGAAGAACGAAAGGAACCTACGATGCTCATATGTGATAATCAAAGTTCAATCAATATTGCAAAGAATCCGATTTTTCATGCAAGGACAAAGCATGTTTAAGCTCAGTATCATTTTGTTACAAAAAAGTTGCAGTCAAATGAAATAACTCTTGTGTATTGTAATACTAGTGAAAATGCTGCTGATATTTTCACTAACCCTTTTGGAAATATTAAGTTTGAAAGACTTGGAAATAATGGAGTAAGCACCAGTTAAGTTGTAGGCGTGTTAAGAGTCTGCATGTAACCAACTTGGTAAAGTCTTTTCCTATATAAGGATGTAATCCATCTTCATTGAATAATATAAAAGTGAGCATAGCCTCACCGTGTTGTTTGTTTAACATATTTTATCTTCTCTAACCATGTGGTTCCTTAGTGGAATTCCTTTCCTCAACGATATGGTTCCTTCATAGATAGAATAAATTCATTAGGAAAGGAGATATAATGCCAATGAGAACCGTAAAACAGACGTGCATTATTAAACACTTCTTTTTGCTGCACGGATTACCGGATCAGAGAGTAGAAAGGGTGGTTCATCGTTTTTTTTAAAAATGAGTTGCAAAACCGTGCATAATGAATCTGTATTGCTGCAAATTGAAGTCGTTCTCTAAAAATGCTCTTCGTTTATCTGGAGAACTCTAATTCGTTCATAGAATGGTACTTCATGTGCACGGGGCTCCTCCATACGCACACAGTGGAAAAATTAACGTAAACAGTAATTCTTCTCTGCGGACAAAGAACTGGCGTACCACTGAGACGACTCCCACAACAAATAAAACACAGCTATGACGACTCCCACAACAAATAAAACACAACTATGACTCTTCTGACAAACGGATCCACGTCCTCACAACATGTAATTTGAAACCAATTTGCAAATGGAACAAAAATAGGCGGCTGTGAACTTGGATAGCAGCGACCTCCAATAAAATTATGTAACAACGATTTTACCTCAGCATAGGTGAACTCGTCTTTACAAGTCACGTTATGTTCTTTCACTATGGGTGGCCATTTTCTTCTTCAACAGAACGGTGGCTTTCTTCCCACCTACCAGGCGCTCTATCCACGATGGCTTCAACACTTCACACTCTACTACATGAACATCGGCAGCATTATACCAAGACGCCAGCAAGTCAATGATCTTTCGCACAACAACGAACAACTCCAATCACCCAATAATTTACTCTATTCTCCACATGATCATGGGCACTACCGTGAAGAAGTACGCCCAGCTCGGATGCTCTGATACAAACTTAGAAAATAGAAAGGAAACTATCTCCTCACAAGTGAGGCAGGTTATGCTCACCTATTTGACAATGACAACATTTAATATGTTTTTAGTACTTAATCAGTTTTGTATGGACAAGATTAAATATTGTTGGAATATTCTTAGTCGTCCCAATGATTGTGATTTCAACCACTAACTTCCTCACTATTATAAAGACATCTGTTTACATGTTTATTTTTTTACTTTTACTTAATCATATTTAAAATTTACTATGATGGTTAGTTGATTGTCACCTCTGAGTGATTAACGTTTCATTTTCTAAAGAGCCCAAGTTTACCGGCCACGATTTTTACTCCAACTATTATTTACTGGGTGAGATTTTCCTGCCTGGAGCTCTTACGGCGTCATCTTACCGCGTTGGTCCACGAGTGACTTGTGGCTATACTAGTATTAACCAATAAAAAATATAAAAAAATACATCAAGTAAAGAATTAGAACAAACTCCTAAGAATCTAAGTTCTAAATACAAACACAATCCGAAATAATAAATTCTCCATTATTCTCCAATATTAAATATATTAAAGGGAAGTGGCTAGTTTCTATAATCTTATTATCGATCCATATGGTATATGGACACTACATGTTTTAGATTTGGTGTAAGATAATAAGCCTTGTGACTCATGTAAATGGGACAATTATAAAAAAATAATTGGCATATGGAAGAAGTTAACCTATACTATTGACACCATGTTTAGAAATTCCATAAACTTATGAGTGGTTTCATACTTTAATACTTGGAATGCCTTTCTTCATTATTTTCATACACCACTTGTCCATCGTATATTACAAGATGACATGGTAATATGCATTTCACTACTAATTATTGTGACTTCGTGGTATATTTATTGGCAAAAAGAATTCTTGTAGACCTCGTGAATTAAAGGAGTTTAAGTATTGTAAGAAACTTTTAAGTTTCAATTTATATTGTACCTTTACATTTGGCATTTGTATATTAATAAGCATATTGAGTATATGTTCTAATAGATATATGTTTTGGGGAAAGGTCAGCACCATGAAGGTATTCATATTATATGTCAATGTATTCAAGTTTATGGTTGTCATTTCTCCTCTCTCAAATCCTTTCAACTCAACTATATTCAACTTGCTTTTGACACTTTGTTTTATTATTGCCTTGATCATTTAATTTTTTACATCTTCAAAATAAACTATTTTATTGACAATTTGATTATGAAATGCTTGAAATAATGCTTTTTCATCTTCACCGCTATCTTATCAACAACTTGATCATGAAATGCTTGAAATAACGCTTTTGCATCTTCACTGCTATCAAAGTGAAGGACTTGGTTGCATGTAATAGAGTGGATAAAGTTTAGGGCTTTCAACTCATTCCAAGCATTGAATGGACACAAAATGGAATAAGAAATCATCGTTTTATTTTTATTCAGTAAAAAAAACCCAAACATTAGTTTTTTTTTTATGTTAGACCAACATTCCTCATATGGGTAGACATTGAATACGTGTCAAAGATATAACTCACACATCAAATATAGGTCAAAGGTATAACACCAATATGAATTAAACATTGACTAAGTGGCATCTCCAAGAGTAAGTTGTGGCTACCACGTGGAAGCTACCAAGTCAACAACATGATGAGAGGCAATGTGCCACGTTGGCACATGCTAATGTATACAGTGTCATGTGGAATGTTTCATGCCAATGGGATACCTATCACATGGCACTTTACACATCAACATGTGTCAATGTGGCATGTTACTCGCCATCTTTTCATGGACATGCTACCTACCACATTCTAGAATCAACGAGCCATTGCTTTCATATCACTAGGAGGTATATTAATAGACATACATGGCTATCATATTTGAAACTTTGTTATTAAGTTGTTGTGGACTATTTTTCCTATTATAAGGTTGCAGCATATGTGATGTGTAATGCTTTGATGCATATTTTATTTAAAGTTCTTTAATATAATGGAGATGCTAAAAAATTCTATATATTTGTTTGTTCTTTTCCTATTTCATAGATTATGTGTTTGTTGTTGTTCTTTGTTATCATGAATAATCTTTAAAGATACCCTCATACATGCATCATGAATAGTCTTTAAAAGTACCCTCATACATGCCTCAAGAAAGACCTACTTTCTTTGAAACATTGAAGATGTCTACATCTTCAACTCTAATGACCCTATATACCTAGGTCTTAAATTGAGCCAACATTGTCCATTTAATAAAATTAAATTATTCAACATAACGAAAAGAAGAAGTTTGAGATACGCAATTTGATCCTAACCAACATAAATTATGCTTATTTTATCTATCATATTAAATTTATTTTATTTTAATACCCTATATTTCCATATCATTTGGGTTTCAACATTATAGGTGAACATCCATTTGGATTTAGATGATGTATTGTAGCATTATACATTTTAATTAGATTGTGTAGGTTTCTATCATTTAATTTATATGTTTTACTCATAGTTTTAAAAGGTTTGCCTACTTTTTTAAAGTAAATTATTAATATTTATTTTCTTGTTGAAGAATGTATTTTTATATCGTTTGGGTTTCAACATTATAGGTGAACATCTATTTGGATTTAGATAATGTATTGTAGCATTATTCATTTTAGTTATATTGTATAGGTTCTTATCATTTAATTTATATGTTTTACTTGTCGTTTTAAAAGGTTTGGCAACTTTTTTTTTTTAAAGTAAATTATTACTATTTACTTTCTTGTTGAAGGATTTGATTTATATTTGAGAACATTATAATTTTTTAAAGCAAGTTTTTATTTATAGTTTTTTTAATGTTTGAATTTTGAAAGAAAGTTTTTTAGTAGATACTTTCTTAATATACATTGATTAATCATGAGTTTTTTATTAAATCGATTAATTGTTGGATTACTAAGAGGGGGGTGAATCAATAATGAAGATTTTTAATCCTTTTTAGCCACAGTATATAAGTATATAAGTGTTGTTTATATTTATGATCAATTTAATATTATCATTTAACAAGTGCAGAATAAATAAATCATGAACAATGAGAAATCATATACATACATAGTACACCAATATTTTTACGTGGAAACCCAATGCGAGAGAAAACCACATAATGTTTTTTCTTATATGTCTTTAAGAATTACATTCATTGGAAGGACCAACTTCCTTTGTTCTCCAGTTGCAACTGGAAGGAGGGTCCAACCCCCTATATTTTCAGGCTACAACCTGAGGGAAGCTCCAACTTCCCAATTCTCTAGCTATAGCTAGAAGGAGGCTACAACCCCCTATGTTTTCCGACTACAATTGGAAGCTGGTTGCAACCACCTATCCTTGCCTTGTCCAAGTGCCCTGAAATATAAGTGTCAAATAACTAATGAAACCATTTCCACATTGTCACTGTGAGATATACCACTGTAACCCTATACCAATCTGTGCCAACAACCTGTAACTAACTTGTACCAATAACTTGTAGTCAACCTGTAACAATAATCAACCTGTACCAACATATACTAACAAATACACAGTCGATATATCTTGAAACACACGTATATACATGACATGTCTATACTATAGCCTGCATATGAACGCGACCTGTCCTCTTTCAGCCTGTATACACCCTCAGAAAACTAGGGTTTCCACCTTTTTGAATCTCAGAAACTTCTAGCCCTCAAATTATTTGATGTCTCTGTCACATCAACCTATAACCTGTCACTATATCCAATCTATAACTATGCCCTATGCATACATCATCATACATAACCCTCAACCAAGTACAAGTACCTCAAGGGTGTGAATTATCAGATCTATACCATACATAGATCTCACTCAAAATCACTAGAATATCACTCAAACCATGTGCATCTATGTCTCTCTAGTCATGTGCCATACATGTGTATATAATCATAATCATGTGTAATAAACCCTCACATGGACTAGACATCAAACCCTCATTGATATGCAACTTCAAACTAAACCAACAACTTCAGTAATACATTACAACCAAAATCCCTCAACCATGTACTACAAAAACCCTCAACCATGTACCAAGAAATACAGGATATGTACCAAGAAATACAGGATATGTCTCAACACTCAATCCAAAAATATGTATGAATGATAAATACCAGACATACCATCACTGTATTTCCGTAGATCTGGCTCATACAGTAAGTACCATACAACCAATAGCCTCTCTAGGGAAAATCCTCAATCACCCATAACCATATATCATATAGCCAATAATATCCAACTACACATAAGAATACGACATACCTTTTGAACTTGTAGATAGATATGTTGTACCTGATCAATGTAGATCTTCCTGGGAACTTTCTTTCATACTCTAGAGACCTGGCACCCACATCCACTCAAGATTTCATGACTTTTCCCAGTTGTATGCGAATTCCTCTTCTACATCCCACATATGTATGCACCTTCCTCCATTTCATCTCGGGTATGTATGTTCCTTTCTCCACTACATCTCACGTACACCTCAAAAACTAGGGTTTTTCATAAATTTTGCAACTATGAAACTTTCATCGTCGACCCTCCTTTGTTGCCTCAGACTTGCGTAACTTCAAATGTATCAAAGAGTACCCGCAATAACCCTTTCACAAAATAATAGATATTCAATGTGCTCAATAGGTGTTAATAGGATACCCTTGCTCTCTTATTTATACTCTCCAAGTAGCTTCCTCTAGGGGTTATCTTCTAACTACTTTATCCAACTTCCTTCTTTTAGGGCTAACCCACTTCTAACCACTGTGTCCACTTACAACCAATTTATCCACAAATAGTAAACTCACTACTTCTAGTTGCAACTAACTTATTTTTAATTATTTTCTTTTTGCAACAAATTTTAACTCATGATTAACTCCTAGTTACAACCACTTTGACTAGTAAACTTCTTCTAGGAGATTCTAGAATAAATTGACTTATTTGACCTTCTAAGGGATTCTAGATAACTCATGAGGGTTCTCCAACTTCACAGAGCCGTAACTCCCTAACCGTGAGGAGTTATGTAATGTACCACATATCACCGAAAATGACACAACATGCATATTACCTACATATTCACTGATATTCATTCCTTTATACCTCAAACAAACTTGGGTGTCTTAAACATATTATTGGGGCAATCGGAATTTTCTATCGGAATTGCTTCAAGGGTTGACATCAATGACAACCAACACAATTAATCAACAATACCCCCCGTTGGCATTAATGGAAACACTCTGATGCAACACTGAATTCATATCGCTCATGCTCCCCCTGTGACCATCTCTCCCCCTAAGATCATGCCTCTATGCTATCTATCCAAGAATATAATTGTATCTCCATGCATCTCATGAATCTCTCCCCATTTGACATCAACGACAAAGGTAACTTCCTGTCGAGGCTTCTCCCACTGATTGAAATGTCCCTAGGTCTACTCCCCTTGACTGAACTCTCCCTGAAACGACTCCCCCAAACTGAACTATCCTCTTTATGGTTCTTCCTCGTGTAAATCTAAGCCATATAAGAATAGCATTCAAAATTCATTGTGGGGTAGAAACTATGCCAATTTTTTGGCGAAGATACTCAAAAGCTTCCCTTGGAAGTGGTTTTGTAAAGATGTTTGCAATTTGTTCTTTGGTCCCAACATACTTAACCCAAATATTCTTATCTGCAACCTATTCCCGTATAAAAAGAAACTTTATTGGAATATGCTTCGTCTTGGATTGCATCATTGGATTCTTTGAAATATTGATGGTGCTTGTATTGTCACAATATATCAGAATGGGCTCATCGTACTCAACTTGTATATCTGTCAATGTTTGTTTCATCCATAGAACCTATGTACAACATGATGATGGTGCAATACTCTGCTTCGGTTGTATAAAATGATACTAATGATTGTTTCTTGATTAGCCAAGATACCAAACACTCACCCAAGTAGAACGTTTCTCCACTTGTACTTCTTTGGTAATCAATGCAACCTGCTCAATCTACATCTGTCTAGGAAATAAGTGGTAGATCCTTTCCTTTTGGATACCATAATCCAAACTCTTATGTACCTTTGAGATATCTAAATATCCTCATTATTGCTAGAACATGTGATTCCTTTGGATCTTCTTGAAATCGTGACACCTATCCAACTGCCTGCATTACATCTGGTTTGGATGTTGTCACATAAAGTAGGCTCCCAATCATTGACCTATGTTGCCTCTGATCTGTAGAATTTGAATCATCATCTTTACTTAACTTATAACTGGTCCACATAGGAGTATTTACTGATTTACAATCTTCCATTCTGAACCTTTTTAGCATTTCTCTGATATACTTGGTTTGAGAAATAAAAATACTTTGGTTTCTTTGACATATCTAAAGACCCAAAAAGAAGGATAATTCTCCAAGTATTGACATTTTGAATTCATTCTGCATATCCTTTGAAAATTTCTAGCTCATCCTGTCATTGTCACTTCCAAAGATAATATCATCAACATAAACTTCAATTAATAAAATACCATATTGATTTACCTTGACGTAGAGGTTGTTGTCTGCATTTCCTTTCTTGAACCCTTGCTACTGTAAGTGCAGTCTGGAATACCATGCTATGGGAGCTTGTTTGAGACCATACAAGGCCTTCTTCAACCTGCAAACATAGTTTTCATTCTCTGACAATTGAAACCCTTTTGGTTTCTCAATGTAGACTTCTTCTTCTAGATCCCCATTTAGGAAAGATAATTTCACGTCCATCTGATACACTTTAATAATATTGGAGCATGCATAAGACAGGATCAATTTTATTTCTTCCATTCTGGAAATTGGAGCAAACGTCTCTTCAAAGTCTATAACTTCAACTTGAGTGTATCCTTTACATACCAATCTAGCTTCATTCCTGGTAACTTGTGTAATGATCCCAAGCCATTATGCAAGGATCATCACTGTTTTGGTGTCTTTTTAAAACTTTTTCTGGTTGTGGTATTTCATCAAACAATTTGCTGATCTATTTGTTTAGATGTGTT
>SNQJ01S0031375.1:74039-100798 GCA_010110895.2 Picea sitchensis
AATGAAAATGTCTCCTTGGTATATATAGGAGACTAGGAGGTATAATTACAACTAATGGCCTAAAGCCGACATAAATAAAATAACATTACTAATACAATATGCCCCAATTAAGGGGTAATGAGCCAATATTAGGGCTTAACATAAGAATATGACATACCTTTTGAACCTGTAGATAGATCTGTTGTACCTGATCAATGTAGATCTTCCTGGGAACTTTCTTTCATACTCTAGAGACCTGGCACCCACATCCACTCAAGATTTCATGACTTGTCCCAGTTGTACGTGAATTCCTTTTCTACATCCCACATATGTATGCGCCTTCCTCCATTGTAGCCAGCATATGTATGTTCCTTTCTCCACTACATCCCACATACACCTCAAAAACTAGGGTTTTTCATAAATTTTGCAACTATGAAACTTTCATCGTCGACCCTCCTTTGTTGCCTTAGACTTGTGTAACTTCAGATGTATCAATGAGTACCCACAAAAAACCTTTCACAAAATAATAGATATTCAATGTGCTCAATAGGTGTTAATAGGAGACCCTTGCTCTCTTATTTATACTCTCCAAGTAGCTTCCTCCAGGGGTTATCTTCTAACTACTTTATCCAACTTCCTTCTTTTAGGGCTAACCCACTTCTAACCACTCTGCCCACTTACAACCACTTTATACACAAATAGTAAACTCACCACTTCTAGTTGCAACTAACTTATTTTTAATTATTTTCTTTTTGCAACAACTTTTAACTCATGATTAACTCCTAGTTACAACCACTTTGACTAGTAAACTTCTTCTAGGAGCTTCTAGAATAAATTGACTTATTTGACCTTCTAGGGGCTTCTAGATAACTCATGAGGGTTCTCCAACTTCACAGACCCATAACTCCCTAACCGTGAGGAGTTATGTGATGTACCACATATCACCGAAAATGACACAACATACATATTAACTACATATTCACTGATATTCATTCCTTTATACCTCAAACAAACTTGGGTCCCTTAACCATAATATTGGGGCAATCAGAATTTTCTATCGAACTTGCTTCAAGGGTTGATATCAATGATAACCAACACAATTAATCAACAATACCCCCCTTTGGCATTAATGGAAACACTCTGATGCAACACTGAATTCATATCGCTCATGCTCCCCCTATGACCATCGCTCCCCCCTAGGATGATGCATATATGCTATCTATCTAAGAATATAACTGTATCTCCATGCATCTAATGAATCTCTCCCCATTTGACATCAATGGCAAAGGTAACTTCTTTTCGGGGCTTCTCCCACTGACTGAAATGTCCCTGGGTCTACTCCCCTTGACTGAACTCTCCCTGAAACAACTCCCCCAAACTGAACTATCCTCTTTATGGTGCTTCCTCGTGTAAATCTAAGCCATATAATAATAGCATTCAAAATTCATTGTGGGGCAGAAACTATGCCAATTTTTTGGCGAAGATACTCAAAAGATTCCATTGGAAGCGATTTTGTAAAGATGTCTGCAATTTGTTCTTTGGTCCCAACATACTTAACTCGAATATTCTTCTCTGCAACCTATTCCTCTAGAAAATGAAACTTGCTTGGAATATGATTCGTCTTGGATTGCATCACTGGATTCTTTGAAATATTGATGGTGCTTGTATTGTCACAATATATCAGAATGGGCTCATCATACTCAACTTGTATATCTGTCAATGTGTGTTTCATCCATAGAACTTATGTACAACATGATGATGGTGCAATACTCTGCTTCGGTTGTAGAAAATTATACTAATGATTGTTTCTTGATTAGCCAAGATACCAAACACTCACCCAAGTAGAACGTTTCTCCACTTGTGCTTCTTTGGTAATCAATGCAACCTGCTCAATCTACATCTATCTAGGAAATAAGTGGTATATCCTTTCCTTTTGGATACCATAATCCAAACTCTTATGTACCTTTGAGATATATAAATATCCTCATTACTGCTAGAACATGCAATTCTTTTGGTTCTGCTTGAAATCGTGACACCTATCCAACTACCTGCATTACATCTGGTTTGAATGTTGTCACATAAAGTAGGCTTCCAATCATTGACCTATGTTGCCTCTGATCTGTAGAATTTGAATCATCATCTTTACTTAACTTATAACTGGTCCACATAGGAGTATTTATTGATTTACAATCTTCCATTCTGAACCTTTTTAGCATTTCTCTGATATACTTGGTTTGAGAAATAAAAATACCTTGGTTTCTTTGACATATCTAAAGACCCAAAAAGAAGGATAATTCTCTAAGTAATGACATTTTGAATTCATTCTACATATCCTTTGAAAATTTCTAGCTCATCATGTCATCGTCACTTCCAAAGATAATATCATCAACATAAACTTCAATTAATAAAATACCATCTTGATTTACCTTGATGTAGAGGTTGTTGTCTACATTTCCTTTCTTGAACCCTTGCTACTTTAAGTGTCTATCCAATCTGGAATACCATGCTATGGGAGCTTGTTTGAGACCATACAAGGCTTTCTTCAGCCTGAAAAAATAGTTTTCATACTCTGACAACTAAAACCCTTTTGGTTGCTCAATGTAGACTTCTTCTTCTAGATCCCCATTTAGGAAGGCTAATTTCACGTCCATCTGATACACTTTAATATTCTTGGAGCATGCATAAGTGAGGATCAATTTTATTTCTTCCATTCTGGAAATTGGATCAAACCTCTCTTCAAATTCTATAACTTCAACCTCAGCGTATCCTTTACATACCAATCTAGCTTCATTCATGGTAACTTCTCCATATTCATTCAATTTGTTTCTGAATATGGACACTTTGTGTCGATCACATTCTTGTACCTTGGCCTTGTAACCAGTTCCCAAGTTTCATTATTTTCTATCTGATTCAACTCTTCATTCATGGCTTTAATCCATAATTCATCCTTTCTGGCTTCTTCAAAACTGTTTGGCTCAATCAAGGATAAGAGTTCTAGGTGCAGTTGTTCTGGTGAGTGAATTCTTCTTCTAGTCTCAACTCCTACATATTTTTTTCCAGTGATCTAATTTGATGGATGATTCTTTTGTATTCGTCTTCTAGGTGTCTTTGGAGGTACTTGAATATCTTTTTGTTCTTTCTCTTCTCCTTCTAACTTCTCTTCTTCATCTTCCTCTTCTGCTACTTCTTCTTCCTTTGATTATTCTTTGTGAACCTATTCCTTTGAATCCTTTTCTTCTTCCTTTATTTTCCGTCCACTTGTATCATCAAACATCACATTGATGCTTTCCAAAACTTTGTTGAGCCTTATATTGAAGAATTTGTATGATTTTCTTATGCTCAAGTACCCAATAAGTACGCCTTTGTCCACACTATTATCACTCTATAATTTTCTTGGCTACAATAGAAAACCTCAGAGGTAACCACAAACCTACTTTCAGACTGGAAGCTAGTCTTCTACCAGTCTAGAGAGGGTTCTGTACTATCATTTTTTTTTAATCAGGACAATGGCTAGGTTCTATGAGAATAAAATAGTATGAAATGGTTAGTAGGGCTGAGAGGAATATTTATTGGGCATGGAGTCATAAGGAAAATAAAATCAAGGTTTTCAGAACTTGGGAGAAATTTTTTAATATTAGATGATAGACATCCAACTATTGCTAGACATAAAATATTAAAAGATGGATAGATGAAAAAGAAAACATTCAGATTCACACAAAGCATCCATCTTAGATGAATTCTGCATAAACTTATTAGTCTGAAAATGAATATTTGAAACAAGATAGATACATAGCATATGAAAATGATTTCTGCATCAATACTTTCTCATTGAAACATACAATAATACATTTAATGGAAATAAAGAAAGAGAACACATACACTAGGAGTGCATACTACAACAGTTGAACACGGGAATCTCTTAGCAAAAGCTTTAAACACTTGTCTTCCAACCTTTCATTTAATATTAAGAAAATATTACAAAAACCAACAATCTTCTTACTCAACTCTCGAACCCTTCTATTGTATTTTTCATTAGAATAAATAACATTACACTTCATCATGATTCCATGAATTTGAAATAGTTAGGGTTTCTTACCCAAAAAGAATTTACAGCTGATAAACTAATTTCATAACAAATTCTCAACTAAATTGCCACAGGTTCCTACAATTTAGGGTTTAACTTTCTGACTAATTTATACACCCTAATACATTTTTGTTACATATATTCAATGGAAAAATGATTATGATTCTGAAATATTGAACTCATTCCATCCGACAGTTTAAAATACTCATTTACTTGTTGACTGTTGATTTCGCAGCAATCAGAACATTTTGTTGCAAAATGTTTGTTTTGGTAGTTTCGCAGCAAGAGTTACTACAAAATATTTGTTTTTCATTTGTTGATGTTGAAAATTGTTTCAAACTCAATCCAAAACCATAGATAACTTCACAAAACAAAAAGCAATTCCTTATCCCGAGTGTTATCAAATTATTCTATTACAGCTTGGGCCAACAAGTCTAGGTTCCTTTTTGCCATATGTTCCTTTATCAATATTTCTTTCATCCTCAATACCTTATTATGATTTTATAGATTATTCACTTGTTTTTATAGGGTTAGATACCTCTTTTCCATTCTTTTTTCCATTTTCCAAATATTCTTCACACAGGTCCAAGTGTTATTTATCCTCCTTTTCATATGCATGTTTTCTTCCCTTAATTTTACAATTTCAGCCTAACCCTCCTTCAATTGTTTATTTAATCTTTTAGTTTCCATGTCTTATTTTTCTGGAGCAGACTTAACCTCAAGCACTTCCTTAGCAACACAAAGAACATGTGTCTCAGATCTGGTTTCCTCAACTGGGATCTGCCTTCTTGTTGATGACCTAGTTACAGGCATGCCAAAATTTTATTTGTTAAATGTCTCTGGACTAAACCTCACTTTCTTGCATGATGTAGGTTTATCTTCTACAAAATCCTTAACTTGAAGACAGGGAAATGTTTCATCTATAGGAATTTCATCTACAGGATCTTCATCTACAAGATCGTGTTTCTTTGTTGTGGACCTAGTGAATGGTTTCCAAGGTTTTTTCATTTTTTCTTCTTCAAGAGGGAAAATGAGCTTTCTACCTTTTATCTTGCTTCTTCTAATTTAAGGAGTCTTCTCAATCTATACAACTATTTCTACATCCCGAAATGGATTTTTACCCCTTTTTATGGATCCTTTACTAAGATAAATATTGGTTGCGTTGGATTACTGAGAGGGGGGTGAATCAGTAATAGAGAAATCTAATCCTTTTTAACCATAAAATAAAAATTTTATATCAATGTAGCATTATCATCCAATAGTTGCAGAGTAAATAAACAATGAAGAAATAAGCAATCATACACAAACATAATACACTAGTGTTTTTACGTGGAAACCCAAAGCGGGAGAAAACCACAGAATGATTTTTCTTATATGTATTTAAGAATTACATTCATTGGAAGCATCAACTTCCTTTGTTTTCTAACTGCAACTGGAAGGAGACTCAAACCCCCTAGTTTCTCATGCTACAACCTGAGGGAAGCTCCAACTCCCTAATTCTCTAGCTACAACTAGAAGGAGGCTACAACACCCTATGTTCTCCAACTACAACCAGAAGGTGGCTACAACCACCTTTCCTTTCCCCGTCCAACCTCCCTGTCGTAGAAGTAGAATGATGGAACCATTTTCACACTATCACTATGATATATACTATTGTAAACCTATACCAATCAACTTGCACCAAACAACCTGTACCAAACAACATGTAATCAACCTATACCATAAACAAGTGCATCAACCATGCACCAACCTGTACCTCAACCTGTACCATCAATGAGTGCATCAACCATGCACCAAATATGTACAAATCATGCATCAAATACACATAAACTATGACTCATCAATATGTACCAACATCATCAACTATACACCTCATGTATGTGCCAACTCATCAACTACTTGTCTCAACCATGTACCCAACAAATACCTCAACCAAAATCCCTCATCAATTTCATCATCCAAATATGATTTGTAAATGTGTAATAGAACTATTGTATATGATCACACAGTTGCAAACCTTTCTTAACTTTAACAACAAGAGACTATCATTTTCATCAAACTTTACTTTAGTCTCACATGACTAATTTTAGATTAGTCAACAAACGTAACTTGAAATAATCATAACTATGTTCCTGTAATGAATAAAGATCTGAAACTAGTACATACTGTTCTTCAGTGTATTTTATGCAATTCCTCCAGGTTTCACTGCTTGGAACCTCTCAGAAAAGGAGTTATAGAAAAAATGGCATACCTTGTTGAATTCTTGCTTATTCTAGAGAGATAAATTGTAGAGAGTGCCCCACAAGGAATATTTGTTGTATGGATATTAAAATGGTACAAAGAATACTACATACTGTACTCTAACCAATACATTTGGTCTTACTTAATTTGGATATGTTATGAAGAAGTTATGATGTTTTTACCCGAACCACCTGTTTTAGACTAGTTTTAGGACTAGCCACAAACCCTATTTTCCACGGAGTGTAACTCCAAAATACAATGACCCATACGCTGAAATTTTTATCATAGCTACCTGAATATGTTTCCTCAATGGATGCCAAATTTTGTGGTCTGAATTATTCTATAAAACACGTTATTGCAAAAATGGTGAGATGACCTGTAAATAACATACCTTAGAAAGCATCATCAAAAGAGTGTATCCTCCCTTGAATTTCGGCCTTATTTACTTCACCTTCCCTCTGAAATTCTTCTTAGATATCCTTTGGTTACCTCAATCACTTATAGATATTCAATATGCTCAAGTGTGACTAAAATGAGAGATCCTTTCCTCTTATTTATACTTTTATGTAGCTTCCTCAAGGGGTTACCTTCTAACCATCTTAAACCACTTTCCTTATTTTACGGCTAGCCCACTTCTAACCACTTGTCCACTTAGTAATTTCTCCATTAAATTTATTATTTAAATAATTTATTATTTAAATAATTTATTTTGTATCCACTTTGACTTATAGTACACTCATCACTTCACTTTATTATTTAAATAATTTCTTCTTTGCAACCACTTTGACTACTTTGACCTTTTGGGGCTTCTAGATGACTCATGAGGGTACTCCAACTTCACATGGACATAACTCTCTAACCGTGAGGAGTTATGTAACGTTCCACATACCACCGGAAACTCAATGACATGTACTATCCATATAGAATAATATTACCTTCAAATATATTAAAACTCATACCATTATACATAAAACAAACTTGGGTCCATTACCCAAACCTTTGTGCTAAAGGAATTCGCTACCAGACTTTCTTCAAGTGTTGACATCAATGAAAACCAACCCAAATAATCAACAATATCCCCCTTTGGCATTGATGGAAACACTTCGATGCAATATTGAAGTCATATCATGCATGCTCCCCCTGTGACCATCACTCCCCCTAGAACCATGCCTCTATGCTCTTTCTACCAGCATTTACCTTTGCATCTGATAAATCTCTCTCCCTTTGTCATCAATGGAAAAGGTATCTTTCCATCTAGGTTGCTCCCGCTGCCTAAACTCTTCCTTAAACTAATCTGCCAACCTGAACTATCCTCTTTGTAGTGCTTCCTCATGTAATTATAATACATATAAGATAAGCATTCAAAAGCATTCATTTTGGAGTAGAAATTACTCTGATTCTCTGGAGAAGATACTCAAAGGCTTCCCGTGGAAGCGATTTTGTAAAGATGTCTGCTACTTTTTATTTTGTGCCCACATATTCATCTCTGATGTTCTTCTCTGCAACTTATTCCCTTAGAAAGTGATACTTGATTGGAATGTGCTTCGTCTTGTAGTGCATCATCGGGTTCTTTAGGATACTGGTGGAGCTTGTATTATCGCAATAGATTGGAATGGGCTCATCATACTCAACCTATATATCTATCAAAGTTTGTTTCAGCCATAGAACCTAAGTACGACATCCTGATGTTGTAATATACTCTGCTTCGGCTATAGATAAAGATATTGAGGATTATTTCTTGCTTAGCCAAAATACTAAACACTCACCCAACTAGAATGTTGCTCCACTGGTGCTTTGTCGGTCATCAATGAAACCTGCCCAATATGCATCTATGTAGGAAATAGGTGATAGATCCTTTCCTTTTGGATACCATAATCCAAACTCTTTTGTTCCTTTGAGATATCTGAAAATCCTCATCACTGCTAAGACATGTGATTCCTTTGGTGTTGCTTGAAATTGTGCCACCTGTCCGACTTCCTTCATTACATATGGTCTGGATGTTCTCACATATAGTAAGCTATCAATCATCGACATGTATTGTGTCTGGTCTGTAGACTTAGAATCATCATCTTTTCTCAACTTGCAACTAGTTTGCATAGGAGTGGTAACTGGTTTGCAATATTCCATTCCAAACCTCTTTAGCATTTCTCTGATATACTTAGTTTGAGAAATAAAAATTCCTTGGTTGCTTTGACGTATCTAAAGACCCAAAAAGAAGGATAGTTATCTGAGTAATGACATTTCAAATTCATTCTACATATCCTTTGCAAATTTTTGGCTTAACCTATCATTAGTACTTCCAAAAATAATATCATCAACATAAAGTTCAATTAATAAAATACTATCTTGAGTTACCTTTATGTAGAGGTTGTTGTCTGCACTTTCTTTTCTGAACCCTGCCTACTGTAGATATTTATCCATTTTAGAGTACCATGCTCTAGGAGATTTTTTTATACCATACAAGGCCTTCTTCAATTTACACACATAATTTGCGTTCTCTGACAACTGAAATCCTTCTAGTTGTTCAATGTAGACTTCTTCTTCAAGTTCCCCATTCACAAACATTGATTTCACATACATCTCATACACTTTAATATTCTTGGAGCATGCATAAGCTAAAACCAATTGGATTTCTTCCATTCTGGAAAATGGGGAAAATTTCTCTTCAAAGTCAATTCCTTCAACTTATGAGTATCCTTTACATACCAATATAGCTTTGTTTCTTGTAACTTGTCCATCTTCATTCAATTTATTTCTAAAAAACCACTTTGTGCTAATCACATTCTTATTCTTTGGTCTTGGAACCAATTCCCAAGTGTCATTCTTCTCTATTTGATTCAATTCTTCATCCATGGTCTTATTCCATAATTCATCCTTGCTGGCCTCTTCAAAACTGCTTGGTTCAATCGTAGATAAGAGTGCTAGGTGTGTTTGTTCTGGTGAACAGATTCTTCTTCTAGTCTCAACTTTGCATCTTTGGTTCCGATAATCTGATCTGAAGGATGATTCTTATGTACTCGTTTTCTATGTGTCTTTGGAGGAACTTGATGAAATTTCTCTTCTACTTCTATTTGATCTTCTTCATCTTCCCCTTCTACTTATTTTTCATCTTTTGCTTCTTCTTTGTAAAGTTGTTCCACTGATTCATTTTCTTGTTCTTTTAATTCTCGTCCACCTGTTTCATCAATTGTTACATTGATGCTTCCACAACTTTTTTCAACCTCAGATTGTGACACTTGTATGATTTCCTTGTTCTCGAGTAACCAACAAGTACTCCCTTGTCCACAAGAGAGTTAAACTTTCCCATTCTTCCATCTTCTCTTTTGATGTAGCATTTGCTTCCAAATACCCTGAAGTTCTTCACATTTGTTGGTCTTCATTTCCATAGCTCGTAGGGAGTTTTGTCATTGTTGTTTCTGAGCATTACTCTATTTTGAGTGTGAATTGTTGTATGCACTACATGTGTCCAAAAAATATCTATCAATTTGGAATCCATTAACATTTTTTGATCCATTTCTTATGTAATTAACATCCATTATGATAATCTTCCTTTGTCTCTGAACCACTCTCTGAACTAATCTATGAATTCATTCTATCATCCACTGTTGTATATCTATCCAAATCTGTTAAGTGTTCTTACGAATCCATCTATGTCCATATTGTCCAAGACTCTATTGCACAACTGTCGATAATGTTGACCCATTTATCACTACCAAGTCTTCACTACTACAACTGTTTAATCTATCAAACTGTACTTTTTCTAATTGATTTCTTTGGATCTTCCTATTCAAACTTTGCAAGCTACTTGAAGGATGGTTCTTTGGTCTGTCACAGATATCACATAGAATCCCCCTGTCTAATATTCATGTTATCGGGGAGTCTCTAAGTTGAATGGCTCAGAACAATTCCTGCTCTGATGTGTATTCATCATCATCTTCATTGGTATAGTCATCATCTCTCTGATCTATGACTTCTTTCTTTCTGTTTGTGGATTCATCTTTCATTACAATGACTGAAAGTACAATCTCTTGAATATGTTCCTTATTTACCTATCCTTCTTATATTTTAGTTATTTTCCAAACCTTTGTGTATCTGACATCTTTCTTTTTCCGTGTAGAATTTTCTTCATCTCATTTTATTATCAATCTTGTGATCTCTAGGACCTGGTCTTTGTTCACCTGTTCTTTGTGTTTTCTTATCCATACTTTCTTATATCTTATATCAGTGTTCTCTTTCATGGAAGTATCGATCACGATTCTACAATCACTAGTTGTGTGTCCATAGTTATGACATTTGTAACATTCAATGTTACGTGGGGCCACACAAAAATTTCTTTCTTGAACATTTCTTTTATAATCCCTGCAATATGAAACCTTATGCCCAAAGTTAGTACAATAAAAACAATGACCATAAAAGAAATTTGCATACCTGGGAGTGAATGATCTTCTTTGTGGTGTAGTACTTCTGAATTTCTTCCTTGACTGATCATGATCATGATTGAAGCTTCTTTGTGGCTTGAATATGGATGGTCTTCTTGAAGATGTATCTTTAATAGATTTCTTAGATTCTAGTTGACATTGATTCCTTCCTTTGAGTATTTCTGCATAACTCTTGCTCTTTTCTTCATTCTTATTTTCTAGCAACCTAGAGTGCTTCTCTTCATTCTCTACAACTGATACAGATGTTTTTGTCTCTTCAACATTCTGTTTGAGCTTGATGATTTCACATCTCAATGTGACAATGTCTTCTTCAAGCTTCTCAACCTCTTCTTATTTCTTTAATATCTAAGACTTCATGAATTCTTTTGTTCTCTTTGCTTCTTCAAGCTGAATTTTTAATGTGATTATTTCTTCTTCAAGTACTTTCTCTTCTTGACCAAACTCTGATTGAAGCTGGTTTCAATCGTCAGTTCTTTCCTTGAGATGATTTGTCAATATCTTCTCTCTCATTTCTGCTTCTTCCTTCTGTGCTGCTATGTTGGCTTCCAGATAATGTTTTTGATCTTTAATATTTTCTTCGATCTTTCTAGCATCTTCTATATGAGTTCTTAAGTTCTTGATGACCTGTCAGGCTTCTTAAAAAATGTGAGCACTTTTCTTTTGTTTCATTAATTCCTTCTTGAGTGACTTGTTTTCTTCTCTTTCTTTTCTTAGTTCATCTAAAGCACTGACCAATTCTTCTTCATAATTGTCTTCCTTTTCAATTAGTTTTTTTGTCTCATGGAATTCCATTTCAAGATGTCTGTGTTTTTCACAATTAAAGAAAAACAACATACCTATGTTGATTATGTACTCTTCGTCTTTTGAATCTGTTTGACATGGTGAACATATTTCTTCTTGATCTGTACCTGCATATTCTTTGGAATTTTTTGAATCTGCGATGGGTGAAGAATATATATCATGTAACTTATCCCAAAGTTCTTTGGCTGATGAACATTTACCAACATTTTCTCTTACCGGATTAGGTAATCCTTCCCACATGAAATCCATTGTTATTTTTTTATTCTTCTTCAATTCCTTCTTGGCTACAGTCTTTTCCCTTTTTGAACTATCATATCCTGTAATGATTGATAGCCAAATATAATACCCCCGTGCCTGCAAAAATACTTTCGTCCTTCCACTCCACATCTCATACTTTAAACCATTCTGAGCATTGAACAATGGTACTCCATTCTTAGAATAATCCATGATCTCCTTCTAGTGGTTAAATTGTTTCCAGAAGGAACCGACTCTGATACCAATTGTTGGATTACTAAGAGGGGCGTAAATAAGTAATAGAGCAATCTAATCCTTTTTAACCATAAAATTCAAGTGTTATATCAATGTAGCATTATCATCCAATAGTTCAAGAGTAAATAAACAATGAACAAATGAGAAATCATACACATACGCAGTACACCAATGTTTTTATGTGGAAACCCAAAGCGAGATAAAACCATGAAATTATTTTTCTTATATGTCTTTAAGAATTGCATTCACTGGAAGCACCAATTTCTTTTGTTTTCCAGATGCAACTAGAAGGAGGCTCCAACCCCTTAGTTACTCAGGATACAACCTGAGGGAAGCTCCAACTCCCCAATTCTCTGGCTACAACCAGAAGGAGGCTACAACCCCCTATGTTCTCCAGATACAACCAAAAGGTGGCTACAACCACCTTCCCTTTCCCTATCCAACCTCCCTATTGTAAAAGTACAATGATGGAACCACTGTCACACGATCACTGTGATATATATTGTTGTAAATCTGTACCAATCAACCTGCACCAAACAATCTCTAACAACTTGTACCAAACAACCTGTAATCAACTTGTACCATAAACAAGTGCATCAACCATGCACCAACCTGTACCTCAACCTATACCATCAATGAGTTCATCAACCATGCACCAAATATTTGCTAATCACGCATCAAATACACATAAACTATGACTCATCAAGATGTACTAACATCATCAACTATACACATCATGTATGTGCCAACTCATCAACTACTTGTCTCAACCATGTACCTCAACCAAAATCCCTCATCAATTTCATCATCCAAATCTGATTTGTAACTGTGTAATAGACCTATTATATATGATCACATACCTGCAAACCTTCCTTAAATTTAACAACAAGAGACTATCATTTTCATCAAACTTTACTTTAGTCTAACATGACTAATTTTGGATTAGTCAACAACCCTAACTTGAAATAATCATAACTATGTACCTGTAATGAATAAATATCTGAAACTACTACCTTGTTGAATTATGGCTTATTCTAGAGAGCGAACTTGCAGAGCATGCCCCACACAAAATATTTGTTGTATATATCTTAAAATGGTACACATAATACTACAGATTGTACTCTAACAAATATATTTGGTCTTACTAAATTTGGATCTGTTATGAAGAAGTTATGATGTTTTTACCCGAAGCATTTGTTTTAGACTAGTTTCAGGACTAGCCAAAATCCCTATTTTCCACGGGGTGTAACTCCAAAAATAAAATGACCCACAAGCGGAAATTTTTATCAAATCTACTTGGATATGTTTCCTCAATGGCCTCCAGATTTCTTGGTCTGAATCATTCTAAAACAAATTTTATTGTGAAAATGGTGAGATGACCTGTAAATAACATACCTTAGAAAGCATCATCAAAAAACTTTATCCTCCCTTGAATTTCGGTCTTCTTTACTTCACCTTCCCTCTGAAATTCTCCTTAGACATCCTTTGGTTACCTTAGTCACTTATAGATATTCAATATGCTCAAGTGTGATTAAAATGAGAGATCCTTTCCTCTTATTTATACTTTTATGTAGCTTCCTCAAGGGGTTACCTTCTAACCATCTTAAACCACTTTCCTTATTTTAGGGCTAACCCACTTCTAACCACTTGTCCACTTAGTAATNACTTTTATGTAGCTTCCTCAAGGGGTTACCTTCTAACCATCTTAAACCACTTTCCTTATTTTAGGGCTAACCCACTTCTAACCACTTGTCCACTTAGTAATTTCTCTATTAACGTTATTATTTAAATAATTTATTTTGTATCCACTTTGACTTATATTACACTCATCACTTCACTATATTATTTAAATAATTTCTCTTTTTCAACCACTTTGACTACTTTGACCTTTTGGGGCTTCTAGATGACTCTTGAGGGTTCTCCAACTTCACATGGCCATAACTCTCCAACCGTGAGGACTTATATGACATTCCACATACCACCGGAAATGGAATGGCATGTAATATCCATCTAGAATAGTCTTACCTTTAAATATATTAAAACTCATACCATTATACATCCAACAAACTTGGGTCCATTACACAAACCTTTGTGCTATCAAAATTCTCTATCGGACTTTCTTCAAGGGTTGACATCAATGAAAACCAACCCAAATAATAAAGAGGTTGCAGTCTCAGGAGTTTCGATCACAATGAGATTCTATTTGTTATCTCCTTTTTTCCTTTTCAAACTACTATAGATTGCTTTAGTATTTGTAGAAGGATTACTTCCTTTGGATGGTGGAGAATTAATAGTTTCATCACAAAACCTTGATGCAGTTAGAAATGAATTCCATTCTCTTTTTTCTTTCTGAAGTTTTTCAAGGACCAATAGTTTAATAAGACTGAAATGAAAATGAATGGGATCAACTTGATTTGAATTAGCGTGTACTTTATCATCCATTTTCCCCAGGCTCCTAGAAACATAATATGGGAGGTTTAGTGTTTTCTGACCTGTAAAGTGCATGAGAAATATCATATGGTTTAGGTATAACTTTTTGAAACACCCTTCGCATGTGAAATATCTTTGTATTACCCTCAGTAGATTATCATGGTGTTCAAGCATGTAATTCCTAGGCACTCCTTTTGACAGTTTCTCAGTTTGAAATTCTTCTTTGAAATAGTCATTACAATAGGAGGAATCCAAAGGTGTTCCCTTGAACCACCTTTCACCTTGCATGGGTATCCTTGTTGCTAAGGAAATTGTTTGTTCAGTGACTTCAATCTCCAGTGATCCAACCTTTATCTCGGTCCCTTCAAAATTTAGGGAAAATTGCTTTGCCACCTCCATGTGTCCTCCCTATAGATTTTCACAAAATGTAAGGCATCCTACTTCCTGGAAAGATTCTCTGAAAACATGATTTGAGTCCAGCAATTGCAAACCTTGGGGTTCAAATCTCACTATATCACCTCCCTTGAGAACTTTCTTCTTCTCTTTGGTTTTCTCCATGGTTGTTTTTGAATACTTATGTGATGATGATGGGTGCATAGGATATCAAATCTTAGACAAAATGCATAGAAAAAACTGGTGTATTAGGGTTTAGTTAGATGATAGGTTTAGAAGGATTTAACAACAAGGATTTTGCAGTGAATGAGATGGCACAAATTTGATAGGAAATTAGGTTATTAGCACTTGCGGAAAATGCAGAAGCAAATGGAGTTTCAAGGGTGTCAAATAATAGAGAAGAATTTAAGGAAATTAGCAACAGGTTGAGCTGATCCAGTAATTTTGCAATGGATAGGCAATTTCACAGTAGGTATAGTTTCGCAACAACTGTGAGGGGTTTCATAGCAATTGTCACAGTTTCACAATAAAATTAGAAATTCAATAATTCAAAATGGGAAACTCCTTGTAGCTTATAAAACTTGATTTGCAACAAATGTACCAACATTCATGACCTTATTCCCATGACTTCCTGACCATTATGAAAATATTTAAAGTGATTTGACATGATGGATTGATCATTGCGGAAAGCTAGGATATTTTGCAGCGCATTTGAAAATGATTGGTTACATGTTTTAAAAGGTACCAAACTAGATTGGAAAAGATATGACACTTTTGGTACACATGTAAGCCTTCTCACATGAATTTATTATGACATTTTGCAATGATTTTAAAAATCACCCTCTCTAATGATGTTATGAGATCATGTAACAAATGAACTTGATCTTGGGACAAGACTGACCACTTTAACTATGAATTGGAATGAAACTCTAACCCCCTAGACATGACTCATAAGTGAATGAACTCAAAATTATTGTCATGGGAAATTTATCCTATTACCTTGACACAAATATTTTGAGAAATCAATACATGACCATAATATTGACTCAATAAAACCATTGTTTTGACTTTGTAAATTAAAACTCCCTAACATAGGCTCCAATGGGGATGTTATCCTCCCTGTGAGCTAGAAAATAACCAGCAGACCAATGCCTTATCCATTGGACTTATTACAAGACTAAAAACTTATAAAAAGACTCACACAAACTTGAATTGTTCAAACTTATTTATGTACAAGTTGAACTAAAATAAAACTAAATTCACCCTTATGAATCTTAGGGACTTCACCTCGGGATTCAAACTATTTAGAGTGTCATTCATACCTACAAACTTTAGAAATAAAATGAATATTTAAAATGAAGTGAATAGATCAAATTGCTTTCAGGTTAGGTAGTTTTTTAAGAACCTCACATTTACTGGTCCTCCAACAAGAAGTTCTCCATCCAGCTCCTCCAAAATGTAGGCATTATTTCCATGATAAGAAATGATATTATAAGGTCCCTTCTAGAGATGATCAAACTTTCCATGATTTCCTTTTTCTTCATTTCGAGCATCCCACTTCTGCATTTTGTCATTGATATGGAAATCAACAACTTTTGTTTCTTATTAAAAAAAATCTTCATCTTTTCCTGAAATATTTGAGTTTTCTGATAGATTTCTTCTCTCATTTGTTGAACATGAATCAACAGATTTATCCTTATTTAAATTTCACTGGGTTCTGTTTCTTTCTCTTGCAACAATTTTATGACTAGAAGTCCCAAATAAGTAGGAAAGACTACTTTTTCCCCATATACTAATTGGAATGGTGAGGTTCCAATTGACATTTTAAGACTGATCCTATATGCCCACAATGAAAACATCAACTTCTTATCCCAAGCCTTTTTATTCTCATGCATTAATTTCTTGATTATTCTTATTAAGATTTTGTTTGATGACTCAACCAATACATTACCCCGAGGGTAATAATTTGTAGAATGGATTAATGTTATGTTATAATATTCACAAAACTTGACTATTCTCTTAGACTTGAAAGTTGTTGCATTGTCAGTCATGATCCTCCTAGGAGATCCAGACCTAGAAAAAATATTGTTTTCTAAGAATTGAATTATCACAACATCAATTGCTTGTCTTATTGGCATGACCTCAATCCACTTGGTAAAATAGTCTATTGCAGTCCATATCTACTTATGATGACCTGAAGATGTCAGATTGATTTCACCAATGAAATCAAGATCCCACTGTTGGAATGGTGCCTCCACTGAAACGTGATTTAAAGGAAATGGAAACAACTTCCTATTTCCTTAAAAAACTTGACATTCATGACAATATATCACACCTTTATTCACATCTACAAAGATTATTGGCCAATAAAATCCTTCTCTGAGAATTTTGTTCATAGTTGTCTTCGAGTAGTGATGTCCTCCACAATCACCTTGATGAAATTCTTTCATAATATGTTGTGCCTTTATTTCTAGTAAGCAATTTAATAAAAATCCTCATGGATATTTCCAATAAAAAAAACCATCTATGATACAGAACTTAGCAGCTTTTAATTTCAAGAATATGGCCTTAGTTTTGCTTAGCTCTCACAGTTCTTATAAATCATGCAGAATATAAATTATATCACTATACCAAGGAGATGAAAGGAACTTTTGAGATACCTGAGGTGTTGATTTTGCATCTATTGAAAAAATTTCAATGAAGTTTATCCCCAAGAGATCAAAATTTGGTTGTGCCATCAATTTTTCCAAACCTTGACCTTTGACTAACTTTTTTGGCTTTATCTCTAGATCATACTCTAGAAGAAATGCAATCCATTTTTCTCTTTTACCTTCAGGGTCTGGATGAGTTAAAATGTCTTTGACTGCACTAGTAGGAACATAAGAAACAACATGAGAATGTAATAAATAAACTCTGAACTCCTTCAATGCCTTCACCAGTGCATATGCATGCTTCTCCATGATGTTATAGTTCAATGTTGAATCTCTCAATGATTTATTGTAGAAGGATATAAGCTGCTCCAAATTCTGCTCATTTTTCTACAACAATACTCCTGCAATAGTTTGTTCAGAGGTGAAGGAGAAGATCATAAAATCTTTAGTGTAATATGGGTTGATTAACATTGGTTCTTCATAAATTTCTCTATTTATGTCATCAAATGACCCCTTTTCTTCAGCATACCATTTAACCTAGTTATCCTTTCTCAACATATGAGTGATTTACTTGACAATTTCAACAAATTTTGGCACAAACCTCCTTAGGAAATTCAATCTGCCAATAAAATATTGTACTTTCTTTTTATTTATGGCATTATCTATTTTTTGTATTGATGCTACTCTACTTGGATCTATCCAGATTCCTTCCTTTGATATCACATGGCCCAAGAGATTTCCCTCTTGCATTGCAAAATTTGACTTCTTTGGATTCAAAGAAATACCAAACCTTCTGCACTTTAGAAAAACCTGTTTCAAATGCTTCAAATGTTCATCATCTGAGCCAGAAAAAATTGTAATGTCATCCAAGTATATCACATTGAAATTATCCCTTTATTCTACAAAGGCTATATCCATAGCTAGTTGGAATGTTTCTCCTACATTCATCATCACAAATGGCATCTTTTCATACATGAATGTTCCCCAAGGTGTGGTAAAAGTTGTCTTTTATTGATCATCTAGGTGCACTATGATATGATTATACCCTGAATAGCCATCTAACATTGACATGTTTTGTTATCCCACAACTTTCTGTAAAATGTAATCCATCTTTGGGGGAGGATAGTTGTTTGTCAAAGACACCCTGTTCAAATTTCTGAAATCTACCCATAGCCAGATTTCTCCATTCTTCTTCCTGACAGGAGCCAGGTTTTCCAACCATTTAGAAAACCTCAATGAGATAACAATATTTGCATCAAACATTTTTTTTACATCTTTCTCAATCAAAGGTAGGAGCAATGAATTTATCCTTCTTAGTTTCTGTTTAAATGGTTTCTGATCTTCTTTGAATGGGATTGTATGTTAGATGATGTTTGTATCATAAACCTTCAAATCTTCATAACTCATGAAAACACATCTGAGAATTCCTTCATTAATTTAAGATACCTTTATTTGTTTTATGGAGTTAGATTTTTTAACAATTTGACGAGTCTTGGTTCCTTCTCAATTCCAATGTTTCATTCTTCTGCCTTACCTTCATTTGGAGTCATCTTTGGGTTTTTTTCCACATTATTATTATCAAACAACTCTTCAAGAGGAACCAAACCCTTTGGGATGCAATTATTCTTTAATTGAATAATTTGTTTTCCATCTATAACATTCTGATAATCTTTTGAACTTGGAGTCAAATCTGCATCTTCTTCTTCATCAAAAATATTTTCTTCATCTATGTGTGTACTCGCAAATTCATCTAAATTTTGAAGAAATCTAATTACTTGTTTATCATCTTCAAACACATGCCAATATTTGATATTTTCAGGGATTGATGGCATGTGTTTGAATTCAATCTCATACTTTTTATTTGGATGAATGGGAATTTTAAAAACACTACTTGAGGTAACTAAAGCATCAACAATCATATTCTTCCCTCTAGGTATCAACGATACATCATACTCCGTGAATCCTTCCAAAAACTCTAGTATTTCATTCATGTATTCCCTCATTATGGGTTGTTTAGTTTGGTAAATAACTTTAACTTGATCAATCACTAGTTCAGAGTCACCATGCACAACTATTCTCTTATCTTTCAACTCTTTCAATGTATTTAACCCCAAGATTAAAGCCTCATATTTGGCTACATTGTTTGTACTGTCAAAAGCTAGTTTGAAAGAACAAAGTTTTGAAGCACCATTTGGGGCAACAATCCATATACCTGCCCCAACTCCTTCTCCACTAACAACTCCATCAAAATCCATATTCCATAAGCCATTATCATCATCATCTTTTTGATCTGAAATAGGCTCTTCTTGTAACTGTTCACCTTTTTCCTCTTAAATTCCTGGCTCATTCTTGTCCTCCTCTTCAAGACAGAAATCATTATAAAAAATATAATCCCCAATATCAGTATCAATAGCATATATAGGGTGATTATTAGGTCTACGTGAGATACTTACCATATAAGATAATTGTTTTTCTCTATAAAATATTCTTCGTTTCCCAAACACAGAAAATGTAGCATAAGACATATCCATCTATAAAGTACCCTTTAGTTTTTCTTCTCAGGACATAGAGAATAGCATCCAAAATTTAGGTGGAATGTCAGAAACCACCACATCCATGACGACACTTTTAGTTGGGATCTGAGTTAAGGTGAGAACAAGATGTTTAATGAACCCTAATCATTTCACTTTCCTTGAATCAAATGAAAAAAAGTCTTTATATGGCCTGGTGATATCCAATCCAATATTTTCCATAAACACCTTTGGCATCAAGTTGTGGGATTCCCTTGAATCTAACATGGCATTATGTAGGGTAATATCATGAAAATTTAGACTGGCATAAAAAGGAGGTACTTCATTGTCATTATCACAGTCTGCTTCAACCCTTGGGAATAAAAGAAAGGTAGGATGGTCATCATGAAGGTTTAGAGTGTCATAGATTTCTCTTGTTCTCAACATTTTCATAATATGACCTCTATATTCAGTGTTTTTGATAATCTCATTAAAATGGATGGAAACTTTTAACTTAGAAATTTCACTTGCAAGACTAAAAGTAGACTGAGATTTATCTACCTCTTTACTGTTAGCATCCTTTTTTCATCTTGAGATTTCTTTAGACCATCATCCTTTGGATTTTTTTTCTCTGGCATGCCTTTTCTTGGAGGATCTTTCTTCCTTTAACTGGTAGAGGGTTGATCAACTTGAGCTTTATTTGAATAGGCAACCACATTTTTGTTCCTAATATTATATTTTTTCTTAAATTCGTAAATAGCACTTTGATATCCTTGTCTGTACTCTTTTGAATCCATCAACACTTCATTATCTTGTTCCTGCTGAAACATGTCATGTTCTTCTTTAGTCAAATAAATTTAAGAATCTTTTTCATCAAATAGATGAATTTGATCTTCAGTTTCTTCAAAAAAATCTTCAACATAATTTTCTTAAAACAAAGATCTGATTGGTTGGTCTCCCTTGATTTATTTGGTCTCGTTGTCTTATCTGAGGGACTGGAGGTCTCCTAAAATTTGGATTCCTTACTTGAGGATCTTGCCTTTCTCTAGGAGGAGGTCTATTATCCAAGGTCAACCTTTCCACTAGTTTTTCCATTTTCTTCACCATCATATCAAGCTTTATAACTACATATTTAGAGGATGAAGGCTAATTTTCCTCTTTGACCTTCTTTTTCTCAGATTCAACTTTACTCTTTATTTTTCCATATGCCATTAAATTAGCTTCTACCTCTATAGCACCATTCATCATATTAGCTAAAGTGGCAGATATCCTTTCTCTTAGCAACAAAGCAAAGTCACTACTGAAAGCATCAATATAATGCAACTAGGAAGCTCCAAGAGGAGGTTTAACTTGATCAGGGATTGCATTATACACCTTCATGAACCTAGTGGAAAATTCTTGGACTATTTCAACAACATCTCTTTTCACACTGTTATACTTTCTTAGGAGTTGTAATGGGTTTTTCTTATCCTCCCATTTTCTAAGGAAAATTGTTTCAAAACCAGGAAAATCAGGGATACTTCCTGTTGCAAGTCCCTTGAACCATTTCTTGACCTCTCCAGCAAAACTCTGTGCAAACAATCTCATTTTCGCATCTTCATAGTCAACTTCCTCTAAATCAACAAAATCATTAAATATGTCCAAATGTTGTTGTGATGTAATATCTCCTTCTACATTATAAGTTTAAATTTATTTAAACTTGTTAATGTCAAAAACTATCTTACTTAAATCAGACTTTGACTTAGTTTGGACCAAAAACTTTTCAAACTTTACAACAAAGGGAAAATTTTCAAGACTTTCAGACTTTGGAAAGGAAAATGTTCTTTCTAAGGAAACTACATGTATCTCAGATGATCTTTTCTGACTTTTCCTAATAATTTTTCCAGGGTCAAATGTAGCTTCTAGAGGATTTGGGTCTGGATTATTCCTTATATGGATATTCTTCGGAGACAAGATATCTAGTGGGGTCACCTTTTTGCAACTAATCTTGACAATGAAATCACCAGGGTAAAGTTATACAACCAACTTATGTACCTGATTCTCTATTTACCCTCAGGAATAAGATCTTGAAACCTTGTCTTCATTTCCCAGGGAAGTTTTCACCTTCGTTCCCTGGCAGTGGCACCAAAATGTTATCACTCTATAATTTTCTTGGCTGCAACAAAAAACCTTAGAGGTAACCACAAACCTACTTTCATACTGGAAGTTATCCTTATGTCAGTCCAGAGAGGGCTCTCTCCTACCCGTTTTTTTTTTAATCAATACAACGGCCAGGTTCTATGAGAATAAAAGAGTATCAAATGGTTAGTAGGGATAAGAGGAATATATATTGGGCATGGAGTCATAAGGAAAATAAAATCAAGGTTTTCAGAACTTGGTAGAAAACTTTTAATATTAGAGGCTAGAAAACCAACAATCGGTAGAAATAAAATCTTAAAATATGGATAGATGAAAAATAAAACATTCAAATTCACATAGAGTATCCAGCTTAGATGAATTATGCATAAACTTATTAGTATGAAAATGAATATTTGAAACAAGATAGATACAAATAATATGAAAATGATTTCTACATAAATACTTTCTCATTCAAACATACAAGACTACATTCAATGGAAACAAATAAAGAGAACACGTACACTAGGAGCACAGACTACAATAGTTGAACACAAGAATCTCTGAGGAAAATCTTTAAACACTTGTCTTCCAACCTTTCATTTAATATTCAGAAAATACTACAAAAACCAACATTCCTCTTACTGAACTCTCGAACCCTTATATTGTCTTTTTCATTACAAAAAATAGAATTACACTTCATCTTGATTCCATGAAGTTGAAATAGTTAGGTTTATTATCCAAAAAGAAGTTACAACTAATAAACTAATTTCATAAAAAAATCTCAACTAAATTGCCATGGGTTCCTACAATTTAGGGTCTCGGTCTTTGACTAAATTATACGCCCTAATACATTTTTGTTACATATATTAGATGGGAAAATGGTTTCATTATCCAAATATGACGTTGACATATCGAACTCATTCCATATGTTAGCTTAAAATACTCGTTTACATGTTGATTGGTGATTTCGCAGCAATCATAACATTTTGTTGCAAAATCTCTATTTTGGCAGTTTCACAGCATGAGTGTTGGTTGTGGATCCTGATTATCTTCCTAATTTATAGGTTTGTTTCAACCTTGTTTGGACCCCATTCCCTAATGGGGTTTTTGGGGGGNATAATATTCGTCAGGGGGGGACAACAACAATTTTTGTAACCCCCCCTGGTGAAGAATTCAGGGGTAGCACCCCCGCAACAAAATATTGGGAAAAAATTCCTTGTAAAATATTTTAATTTCGTAGTCAATCTGGACCGTTCATTATAAGGTTGCAGATCTGACGGTAGAATTATTTTTAGGTTTTTTTTCCCTATAAGGAAACCCTTTTTTTTAGGGAATTGTATTACGACTGTGTATTATCGCAAATATTGTATTTGGAGAGAGGAGAGTGTGAGATAAATAAGAGGAAGTTCCAGAGGGTGTATTGTAGGTTGTATCCCTTCATTTTGTTGGATAATGATAAGGAAGGACCTGGTAATTTCTATGGTGGACATAGCCCACATTGGGTGAAACCACATATATCTGTGTCTCTATTGTATTGTGTATCTTTTGTGTTTTATTTCCACATTTTTTTTTATTGCTTTGTGATCTTGTTTTTCTAACAACTGGTATCAGAGAAAAAGGTAAGTCTCAGGAAAAGAGGGTTCCTAGTTCAAGTGGGAGCAATGGTGGAAGATGGAAAGTTTGGGGTCTATAAATTTAATAGAAAAACTACCAGTTATAGAAGATGCATATGGAAGATTATTTATATCAAAAGTATCTATTCCTACCATTGGGCGGAATATAAAAGAAGTCAATGGCCATGAAGGATGAAGAATGGGAGGTTCTTGATAGAAAGGCACTAGGAACGATACGGTTGAGCCTGGCCGCGTTGGTGGCTTTCAATATTTCAAAATAAAATAAAATGAAGAATCTAATGGATGCAATGGATAAACTATATGACAAACCCTTGGCATCCAATAAGGTATTTCTAATGAAGCGATAATTTAATATGAATATGTCATAAGGTGGATCTGTTGCATATCATTTAAATGAATTTAATATGGTTACTAATCAGCTAAGTTCTGTAAAAGAGGAATTTGATGATGAGTTCAGGGATCTTCTAATCTTGTTCTCATTGAAATAAAGATGGAATGGATTGGTCATGGTTGTAAGTAACTCTATCTCTGGTTCAAACACTCTAAAATTTGATGATGATTTTGGTGTTATCATTAGCGAGGAAATGCGATAGAAAATCATAGGTGAAACATCAGGTGATGCGTTAAATATGGAGAAAAAGGGAAGACAAAAGGATAGAGGAAAGGGATCCGGGAACCGTTGGAATTCTAGGAAGGGAATATCCAAATCCGTATTGGGAAAGATAGAATACTAGAATTGTGGGAAGAAAGGACATATGAAGAAAGATTGTAGATCTCCAAATAAACAAAGAGATGGACAACATGAGAAAAATCAAGAAACAAATGTAACAGGTGATGTTTTACAAGATGTTGATGCTTTGATTCTTTCTATAGATAATATTTCTGAGTCTTGGGTAGTATATTCAGGGGCTTCATTTCATGCCACACCCCATAGGAAACATTTTCTAGATTATGTTCAAGGTGATTTTGGACAAGCTCATTTGGGTGATGATGCACCATGAAAAATTGTTGGAATGGGTAAGGTACAAATTAAGAAAAAGAATGGAAACCAATGGTTGTTGAAAGAGGTAATACATTTTCCAGATCTATGAAAAATATAATTTCAACATAGCATTTGGCAAGTGAAGGTTGTATATCTATATTTACAAATAAGGTGTGGAAGGTCACCAAACGATAATTGGTGATAGAAAAAGGAGAGAAGGTAGGTACATTGTATTTATGTACTGGTAATATTGACTCTTCTATCTCTTTAGCTTCCATAGGAGTGGATACAACATTGTGGCATCATATGCTTGGACACATGAGTGAGAAGCAGATGCAGATACTTCAGAAAAGAATTTTGTTTACAAATCTTAAACGAATTGATTTGGATTTCTGTGAGCATTGTGTTTATGGAAAACAAAAGAGAGTTAGATTTCTCAGAGTCGGAAAAGAAAATAAGAGTGAAAAGTTAGAGCTTGTGCATACAGATTTATGGGGACCATCTCAAGTATCATCTCTTGGTGGATCTCCTTATTATGTTACTTTTATTTATGATGCAACTAGAAAAACTTGGGTTTATTGCAATCGATGAAAATATGATGTTTTTGATACTATTAAGAAATCGAAAGATTTGGTTTGAGAATGAGACAAGAAAAAGGTTGAAGTGTCTCAGATCAAATAATGAAGGTGAATATTGTAGTAAAGAGTTTGATTATTATTGTTCATACCATGGTATTCGTAGAGAGAAAAAAGTTCCAGGAACACCACAAGAAAATAGTGTGTTAGAAAGGATGAACAGGACAATCATGGAGCATGCAAGGAGTATGAGATTGCATGTTGGGTTTCCCTTACAGTTATGGGCACATACTATAGATAATGTTGTTTACTTAATAAACATAGGACCTTCAAGCTCTTTGGATGGTGGAATACCAGAGGAGGAATGGACAAGTAAAAAGGTAAACTATTTTTTTTTAAGACTTTTGGTTGTGAAGCATTTGACCATATTGATAAAGAAAATAGAACAAAGCTTGAGGCAAAATCCAAGAAGTGTAACTTTATTGGATACGATGTTAATGATTTTGGTTATCTCTTATGGGATTATGAAAATCACAAAATCATTAGGAGTAGAGATGGCATATTCAATGAGAAGATCATGTAAAAAGATCAATTGCAAGGAAAGAAGCAAGAAAAAGAAAAACCAAAATACACAGTGCTTGATGAGATCATTGAAAAAGAAATTCCAAAGGTACCATAAAATCAAAATGTACAACAACAGGAGCAACAGGTACCTCAAAATCCTACACATGTTGTTATAATATCTACGAGGTTAATCAGATCCCCTGAACGATACTCTCCTTCATTGTATTAGTTATTGTTGATTGATTCTAATGAACTAGAATGTTATGAAGAGGAAATGCAGGTAGACACTAAAAACAAGTGGGAGCAAGGCATGAAAGAGGAAATGGAATCCTTGGTAAATAACCAGAATTGGGACTTGGTTCAGTTTCCTACAGGGAAAAGAGCATTGCAGAATAAATGGGTTTAGAAGTTGAAGGAAGAAGATGGAGGAAAAAGGAAGTACAAGGCTAGACTTGTTGTAAAGGGGTTTGAACAAAAGAAAGGTATAGATTTTGATGAAATATTTTCTCATGTTGTTAAGATGACTTCAATTAGGAATATTTTAAGTCTTTTGGCAGTAGAATATTTACATCTTGAACAGTTAGATGTAAAAACAACTTTTCTCCATGGTGATTTGGAGGAAGAGATTTATATGCATTAGCCACAGGGGTATGAGGTCAAAGGGAAGGAAAATTTGGTATGTAGGTTGAATAAGAGATTGTATGGCCTAAACAAAGCTCCAAGGAAGTGGTATTTTAAGTTTGACAGGTTTATGACAAAACAAGCTTATAGTAGATGTCATTCTAATCACTATTTTTATTTTAGAAGGATAGAAAATGGAAGCTATATTATCTTGCTATTGTATGTAAATGACATGTTTGTTGCAGGGT
>SNQJ01S0031375.1:100848-121511 GCA_010110895.2 Picea sitchensis
AATGTGCTCAAGAAGAAATTAGCTAATTCATTTGCGATGAAGGATTTGGGTGCTGCAAAGAAAATCATTGGTATGACAATAACAAGAGATAGGAAAAATTGTAAATTGACATTGTCTCAAGGTGAGTACATAGAGAAGGTGTTGGATAGGTTTAGATTACAAAATGAAAAACCAATTAGTACACCTTTGGCCAATGATATCAAATTAACTAAGGAAATTTTTCCCAAGACATGGGAGGAGATAGAATACATGTCCAGGGTCCCTTATTCATCAGCAATTGGTAGCTTGATGTATGCAATGGTTTGCACAAGACCAAATATTGCACATGCAGTGGGAGTTGTGAGCAGGTATATGAAAAATCTAGGTAAATAAAATTGGGAGGAAGTAAAGTGGATTCTTAGGTATTTGAGAGATACTTCTACTCATGCATTATGTTTTGGAGGTTCAGACATTGTTCTACAGGGATATGTTGATTCATATATGTCAGATGATAAATATAGCAAGAGGAACACCACAGGGTATGTTTTTACTGTAGGTTGAACAACATTAAGTTGGATTTCAAAACTACAAAAGGTTGTTGCACTTTCAACAACAAAATCATAGTATGTTGTTTCTACATAGGCTAGTAAAGAAATGATTTGGTTACATAGGTTTATGGAGGAATTGGGAAAGAAGCGGGAGAATAGTAGGTTGTACTTTGATAGTGAGAGTGTCATTCATCTTGCAAAGAATCCATGATTCATTCAAATACTAAGCATATATAGCTCAGGTACCATTTCATACGATCTATCTTGGAAGCGAAATTTGAAGTTGGAAAAGATACATAGTAGCCAGAATCCTGCAAACATGTTAAAAAAGGGAGTAGCGAGGGAGAAATTGAGTTCTTGCTCAGTTTCAGTTGGTATTCAAGAATGAAGGTGAATATGAGTGTTAGGGACCTAACCTCCCTAACCCCTCACATAGGTAGAATAATATATTTCCATGTAATAAAGGTCAATATTAATAAGGCCTAGGAATAAGGAAGAATAATTCAAATGTAAGAAGACCTAATAGAAGATTTCTCTTCTAGAAGGATCTTCCTCTAGATTGTTCTTTTGGATAGACATGTTTAATAAAAATAGGAGTAGAGGGTATGATAATTTTTTTCTTGGATATTATTGTAATAGAACTCTGCTCTGCTGGAGGTTCCCCCCTCAAAGAGACAAGTGAACATTGATATCATTAATCAAGATGCTCTCTCTGCTATTATTTTGGTATTGTTATGGTTATATCATTATTGTTATGCCATGTCTAGATGAAATAGTTATGCTATGCATACTATTTTATATCTGGAATACTACAAGTGGTATTAGATAACTTCCTTGGAAGAAAATTGTGGGTTAATTTTTTTCCAGGGTAGAGACGTATTCTGGAATCTTAAAGCTACAAAGATCTGTCGTTACACACATAAACCTACGATCAGGTAGTCATACATGCAGAAAATACAAGTGGTATTCAAGCGCACATATTTTGGCCACCCTTGTAACCCTTGTTGGTACTCGTTCGAGTGGTAGCGCATAAGAAAACACATGTATACTGATAGACCTAGATCTCCTTAATTCATCCATAGATAAATCGATCGACCGACTTACTGTTATAGTTCCACCGAGAACAACACTTGGGAAGATACTCTCTAGTACCTGGGTAGTCAAGTAGTATGGCTAAGGGAACCTTCTAGCCTCCTTGGTTGGTGCCCTGAGATATTGGGTTGAGTACTACTATTGTACCCCGCATGTATATAATAGAGCTATAGCACAGGGAAAACCCTTGTTTGTAGACACCCTGCATACCCTAACCTTTGGGATGGAAACAAAAACAGAACAAACAATATCTATTGTCATGCAACTGTGCCTCCTACATTCGGGTTGTGAAATTACTACACATTTCTTCCTGTAAAGAATTTGGGCATTTCAACCCTGTAGTATTCTTCAGATTGGAGTATAACTCCGCAAGAGTAAAAAAAAAAATTGGATCATGTTGGCACCATTATTTGAGCTTTATCCAGTTGTATTCCTCTCTTCTCCCTTATCGCAATCATAACTATCATTTTTCAGCAAAAACAAATTTCACATGGACCCAACCCCCTTCCAACACCCTTATTTGTGCCTTACCCCTTTGGATTCCCATCGTCACCTTGATTTTCGTGATACACTTCACCCATAACCCATTTTCTATGTGGTATCACCCATCCCTTTTCATTTTCCCTCTTGATCATGGCCCACACCCATAGCCAAGACTTGGAAGCTCATTTTAATTCCTTGTCTTGTAATTTCACAGAGACCCAACAGGAAGTGAGGTAGCTCAGTGCCAAGTTTTCCACCATAAATAAAAGCATGCATTCCTCCATAGATGCCAATTTTTCCACCATCAATAAAAACATGCATTCCTCCATAGACACCAAAATGGAGACCATCAAATAGGACCTCGCTACCCAGCTTGCATCCTTCACTACCATGATCTGCACCAAGCTGAATATCCTTGCAGATATTCCCTCCTTTGAACCACCTTTGCAATCTGAAGGTGAAACTTCCTCTAATTCCTAGACTTTTCAGCCCCGTCACTTTCAGCGTGACCTATGCCTTCCACGTGTGGATGTGAAGAAATTTTATGGCTCGGATCCCACTGGTTGGGTAACTCAAATGGAACATTATTTCTCTTTGTATGGAATTACAGATGAGTTGGCCAAACTTTGGTATGGCGTTCTCCATCTAGATCAAGAACATTGGAAATGGTGGCAATAGAGAAAAAATGCCCACCAAGGGTATGTGTCTTGGAAAACATTTGTGGCAAATATTTATGAACGCTTTGAAACTGACACCAACCCTTTAGGCCTTTTGACAAATTTGAAACATTATGGCATAGTGGAAGACTTTATAGCCACTTTTGAGTGATTGGATTTCTTTACAAAGGGCATGTCTGATGCTTTTTTCTGAGAATGTTTTATCAGTGGACTCAAGGATGAGATTTGTGCCCATGTCCTCATGGCTTGGCCTCATATTTTGGTGGAAGCTACTAAAAGAGCTAAGGAAGCACAATATGTTGTCTCTTCTCAAACCCAAAAACCCTCCTTTTTTCCTCACCCTAAACCAGTCACTCCCACTCCTCCTTCCACTCCACTAAAGATCTAGAAATTGACCAGGGAAAAAATGGATGAACACCAACTCAAAGGCCTTTGTTATAACTGTGATGAAAAATATTTTCTTGGGCACAAGTGTAAGGAAAAAAATCTTTTTATGTCCATCTTCGAGGATGTTTTGGAAGACGATGTCGAGGACCCCTTGTGGCCAAGTCACCTGAACCCACTGACATGACCCCACAATATGACCCTCCTAAAGTTGAACCAGTCATTTCCTTGAATGCTCTCATTGGGTTCTCTTCTCCCCAAACCCTCAAGCTAATTGGTTACATTAAGCAGCATAACATCAACATCCTTGTTGACAGTGGAAGCACCCATAATTTTATTCATCGTTGCATTTCCCAAGAAACTAATTACTATAGTCAATAATTTTAAAATCATGATTTCCAATGGCGGATCCATGAAATGTGGGGGGCATTGTGAAAATGTGCGCCTCCAAATTGGTCAGTACCACATGAAATATCATATGTTTTCTATCAACATAGGTGGTTGTGACATTGTGTTGGGTGCAGAATGGATAAGGACTCTGGGTCCCATTCTCATGGATTTTAAGGAATTAACCATGCAATTCAACTAAGGGGGCCAACAATATATGTTCCAAGGCATCATCGTCGATTCCTAGGAGATCATCAGTTCCCATCACATGGAAAATATCCTCAAAAAAGTTAATTATGGGATTATTGCACAACTGCATGCCATTCATGCCATTGAGACGCCCTATGTGATGCAGGACCTCTAATACATCCTCTACAAACATCAAGTTGTTTTTTCCACTTTCCAAGGACTTCCTCCTTCCCATGTTGTTCATGATCATTCCATTCCCCTTTTCCCCAGCAACCTTCCTCCCAATGTTTGTCCATATCATCATCCATTTTCCTAGAAAAATGAAATTGAGAAAAAATTTCAAGAATTGCTCACTGCAGGTGTTATCCGTCCTAGTACAAGAACCTACTCTTCTCCTATGGTCATGGTCCTTAAGAAAGAAGGCTCTTGGCGCATGTGTCCTGAATTCCACGCCCTCAAAAAACTCACCATAAAAGAAAATTTTCCCAATACTATCATTCATGACCTCTTGGATGAATTGAGTGGTGCCTAGTTCTTTACTAAACTTGATCTTCATTCTGGCTACCACCAGATACATATGAATGAGGCAGACATTCCTAAGAATTCATTTCAAACTCATGAGGGCCACTATGAGTTTTTGTTCACACCCTTTGGCTTGTGTAATGCTCCCTCCACTTTCCAAAGCCTCATGAATCATGTCTTCCATCCTTTTCTCCATCATTTTTTCTTAGTTTTCTTTGATGATATCCTCATCTATAGTAAAACCTGGATAATCCATATTTCTTATGTGGATCGAGTTCTACATCTACTCTCTCAGCACCAACTTTTACTCTAACAATATAAATGTTCTTTTGGCACCTCGGAAGTCGAGATCTTGGTTCATATTGTTGGCAAGGTAGGTGTCAGGGTGGATCTTAAGAAGATTGAAGCTATGCAGGATTGGCCTCACCCAAATACTATCAAAATATTGCGTGGATTTTTGGGTTTAATAGGATATTATCGCAAGTTTGTTAAGAATTATGGAAATATTACGACACCTCTCACTGCTCTCCTTAAAAATAATTATTTCACTTGGACTCCAACAGCTGATCGGGCCTTCCAAACCTTGAAGGCAGCCATGTGCACCACTCCAGTCATGTCCCTTCCTAATTTCACAAAGACCTTTGTCCTAGAATGTGATTTTTCCAGGAGAAGAATTGGAGCAGTCTTCATGCAAGATGGTCGACCTTTGGCCTTTACCTCCAAAAAAATGTAAGAGAGACATTTGGGCAAATAAATCTATGAAAATGAAATGTTGACTATTTTTCATGCAGTGGATATTTGGCGCCCTTATCTATTGGGGCAACTCTTCCAAATTAATATAGATCACAAAGCCTCAAGTATTTTTTGGAACAACTTCATTTCTCCCCAGAGCAACAAAAATGGGTGACTAAGCTCTTTAGATATGATTATGAGATCATTTACACGAAATGCAAAGACAATGTGGTTGCTAATGCACTTTCAATAAAATATGAAGATGAAGGGTCCCTTTTTACCCTCTCCTTCATTGTACCATATTGGCTCCAAGCTATTCGCCAGAAATATCTACAAGATCCCAAAATTGTGCATCTAATCCAACAATTGCAGGCCAATTCTCCAGTTTCCCCAGGGTACTCTTGGAACAATGATAAGCTTTGCTACAAAGGTCGTTTTTATTTAAGTAAATAGTCACAACTTAAATCCATGGTAATTTTCGAGCTTCATGCTACACCCACAACTGGGCATTTCGGGTTTACCAAAACCTATGACTGGGTCAAACATTCTTTTTTCTGGGATGGTATGAAATAGGACGTTGATAATTTTATGGCAGAATGTGATGTTTGTCAACCCTATAAGGGAGAAACCGTCAAATCTCCTGGCACACTACAACCACTTTCTATTCCACCTGCTATTTGGAGGGATATCTCTATGGATCTTATTGTGGGATTACCTAAATCAGGAAATAAAGCAGTCATCATGGTGTTCATTGATCGGCTTTCCAAGTATGCTCATTTATGTTCTATTCAAAACCCATTTACCACCTCCACTGTGGCTCAAATTTTCATGGATTGGGTCTTCAATATTCATGGCATGCCTCATTCTATTGTTTATGATCAAGACCCCACTTTCACCATCAATTTTTGGCAATAATTGTTCAGGATATAGGGCACCCAATTGCATCTCATCACAACTTATCATCCCCAGACTGATGGTCAAACTAAACTTGTCAACAAGTGTTTGAAAACATATTTTAGGTGTTTTTCATCCAAAAGGAAAAATTAGTGGGCTCAATGGTTACCACTAGTTGAATGGTGGTACAACACTTCTTACCATACAACTACATGCATGACTCTTTTTGAAGCAGTATATGTAAAAACTCCACCTTCATTTCTATCATACCTGCCAGGTGTCTCGAAGGTCTAGGTGGTTGACCAAACACTTATAGTTTGAGAGGCTATTCTCCGTACCCTCAAAGAGAATTTGTTCATGGCCTAGAATTGCATGAAGCAATAGGTAGATCAAGGTCGCTCTAAATGTCAATTTGCTGAAGGACCAGGTATTTCTTCGACTGCAACCTTATAAGAAAACTTCCCTCAAGGATGACTGTTGTCAGAAACTGGCGCCCAAATTTTGTGGTCCTTATATCATTCTAAAGCGTGTGGGACAGGTGGCCTATCGGTTATATTTTCCCAGTCATTCTGAGCTTCATGCCTTTTTTCATGTCTCCTGCTTAAATAAGGTGATCGGAACTAAATGCCAAACTCAAACCAGCCTTCCTGAGTTGGATGAAGAAGGCTCCATCTGGTTGTAGCCACAAGCAGGTTTGGACCAGCATGAGCATTGTCTGCATCAGTGCACCTTAAGGGAAGTATTAGTCCAGTGTAAACATACCACTCCAACAAATACCACCTGGGAACCAACTACCATTCTGCAGCAATTTCCTCATCTCAAGCCTTGAGGACAAGGTTATTTTTAATTGAGGGAAATGTTAGGGACCTAACCTCCCTAACCCCTCAGGTAGATAGAATAAAAAATTTCCATGTAATAAAGGCCAATATTAATAATTCCTAACAATAAGGAATAATAAGTCAAATGTAAGAAGACCTAATAAAAGCTTCAGCTTCTAGAAGAATCTTCCTCTAGATTGTTCTTTTGGATAGACAGATTTAGTATAAATAGAAGTAGAGGGTATGAGAAGTTTTGTCTTGAATATTATTATAATAGATCTCTGCTCTGCTGGATTTTTCCCCCTCAAAGAGGTAAGTGAACATTGCTATCATTAATCAAGGTGTTGTCTCTGGTATTATTCTAGTATTATTCCGATATTGTTCTAGTTATATCATTGTTGTTTTTCCATTTCTAGATTAAATATTTCTATTTTGCATACAATTTTATATCTAGAATACTACAATAATAAATTTTCTGATTCCAAGGCAAATTATAGTCTAGCAGGTACAACAACAGTGGAGTTGTTGTGATCGGTCTCCAAATAGGAGATTGTTGGTTGTGGAGCCTGATTATCTTCCTGATTCAAAGGTTTGTTTCAACCGTGCTTGGACCCCATTCCCTAATGCAGGGTGTGGTGGGGCTTTCCCCCCCACAACTGTCAGCTGGGGGGTATAAGGGGGGTTGGAAAAAAAAATTGTAGCCCCCCCTTGGCAGGGGATTCAGGGGTAGCACCCCCAAAGTGAAATATTGGGAAAAATTGCCTTGTAAAATATTGTAATTTTGTAGTCAATCTGGACCGCTCATTATAAGGTCGCATATCTTATGATAGAAGTTATTTTTAGGGTTTTTTACCCTAGAAGGAAACATTTTTTTATGAGGAAATTGTATTGTGGTTGTGTATTATCACGAATATTGTATTCTGAGAGAGGAGACTATGAGATAAAGAAGAGGAAGTTACAATAGGTGTGTTGTAGGTTGTATCCCTTCATTTTGTTGGATAATGATAAGGAATGACCTGGAAATTTTTATGGTGGACATAGCCCACACTGGGTGAACCACGTATATCTGTGTCTCTATTGTATTGTATATCTTTTGTGTTTTATTTTCGCATTAGTTTTATTTATTGCTCCACGATCCTGTTTTTCTAATAAAGAGTTGTTGTGAAATATCTTTTTTACATTTGCTCATGTTTAAAATTGTTTCAGAATCGATTCAAAACCATATATAACTTCACAAAACAAAAACCAATAACTTATCCTAAGTGCTATCAAATTATTCCATTGTAGCTTGGGCCAACAAATCCAGGTTCCTTTTTTCCATTTGTTCCTTTATCAGTCTTTATTTTTTACTCAATAGTGTATTCTTCTAGTATAGATTCTTCACTTGTTTGTGTAGGGGTAGATACCTCTTGACCATTCTTTTTCCATTTTCCAAATATTCTTCACACAGGTCCAAGTGTTCTTCTATCCTCCTTTTCATATGCCTGTTTTCTTCCCTTAATTTTACAATTTCACCCTGAGCCTCCTTCAACTGTTTCTTTAATATTTTGGTTTCCATGTCTTATTTTTTTGGAGGAGACTTAACCTTAACCAAATCCTTATAAGCACAAAGAACAGGTGTCTTGGATTTTGTTTCCTCAACTGGGATATTCCTTCTTTCTTATGACCTAGTTACAGGCCTGCCAATATTTTCTTTGTTAAATGTTTCTGGACTAAAACTCACTTTATTTTCTGATGCAGGTTTATCTTCTACAACATCCTTAACTTCAAGACATGGAAATGTGTCATCTGTATGAATTTCATATACATGATATTCTTCTACAAGTTCTTGTTTTTTTTTTTCAGACCTGGTGAATGGTTTCTAGGTCTTGTCACTTTTTCTTCTTCAAGAGGGAAAATGATTTTTTCACCTTTTAGCTTGCTTCTTCTACTGCTAGGAGTCTTCTCAATATCTACAATTGTTTCAACATCCTAAAATGGACTTTTACCCCTTTTATGGATCCTTTACTAAGAGAAATATTGATTACAGTCTCACGAGTTTCGATCACAATGGGTTTCTCTTTGTTATATCCTTTTTTCCTTTTCAAACTGTTAAAAATTACTTTAGTAATTGTAGAAGGAATACTACCTTTGGATGGTGGGGAATTAATAGTTTTTGTTGGCGATGGAAGTCACTCCTGTATTGCAGCAGGAGCAGAGCCTGACGCCCATCAGTTTATGTCACGATTTAGTTTTAAATGGGGTGATAAGATGTGAGTGAACTTAAAACAGTATAGCTTTAACTCAGGAAACCAGGCCTGGTATGTAAAAAAAAACAAGGGAGGTCTTGATCCAACTTTCGTCAGTAAGTTGAGTATAAGATGGATAGATGGAAGACTTAATGAGATGAGTGAGCAACACTGCCTCGGGCATCAGGCCTTCAGCAGCTTGAGGAGGAAAAACTCAGAAGACAAGATCCTCTTGACCCCGAGTTTCAAGGAACTGAAAGGTGGCTCAACTGGATCCTCCAATTCCGAGCCATTCAGTGTTGAGAAAGCACAAGAACTGATTAAAAACCCTGTGACTATTACAATGATCCAACCTACATCATCCTATAACAACACAACTTGACTGGATCCTCCAATTCCGAGTTGTTCTAACACAGTGTAAACAAAGAGATGGAAAGAGGCTGACATCCTTAAAGTAAGAAGTCTCAAATGCCAATACATAACCAGAGCGACCAACACTTCATCAAAACTTTACCATCAGGAGCCTAGCTCAACCATCGATCCTTGAAAAATATCAAAACTAAGTACATATACTCCTAAACATTTTCCCAACAGAGGCGTCCAAGACTTTTAGGATGGGGTGTCTCTTCAATCAAATCTGGCCTGCACTCCTCTGTCATATGCCATCTTAACTCTACATGGCTCATGCTAAGGGGTAGTTGATCCCTTAAATGTTGAATTAGCATGCGCATATTTCCCTGGTGAGTTGAGGACTCGCCATGGATTCTGTGGAAAAAACCAGTACATAGGACCATCTCAGGTAGACTTCCTGTCGGGACCCCCATACCTTGCAATTAATGAGTGAGGCAAGGTTTCAACCACCCCCTCTCACCTTCATTCACTCCAAGCAGGTATCAGGATTGAGTTCAAGTCAAAATAGCACCTGGAGAACACGGTGCCCCCCTTCTGAAGCTCAACTCAGCACTTTTGGCCCCCTTTGTACAGCTCCTTCTATTTCCACAAGTGACCACGGGCCATGACCCTGCACCTATCCTCAAAGGCGCTTTCGGCGTTTCAGGGTTCGAGGCTTCGAGATGTGAAATGACGAGAAGTCCTTACCCTTTGAACTCCCGAATGTCGAAATGTCGATGTGACTAGATATTGTGCCATGCGTCCCTTTGGATGGACGGCTAAGATTACGTCGACATTCTGAACCTGTCTCATCTGATGATGTGTGCCAATGCCCTTTTCCCAGACCCATTCTCCTGTGACCGTGTGCCAAGACCGTGGGCCCAACTCCTAGGCACTTACAACGTTTTGGGGTTTGGGGTTTCGGGATGTAAAATGATGAGAAACCCTCACCTTTTGAACTCCCGAATACCGAAATGCCGACATGACTAGATCTTGCACCATGCATCCTTTGGATGGACGGTCGATATCCCTTCGTGAATGTGGGACCCCGAGTGTCTGGATCCTTTCGTCATTTCATGGTTCGGGGTTTCGGGATGTAAAATGACGAGAAACCCCTCACCCTTTGAACTCCCGAATGCAAAAACGCTGATGTGACTAGGTCTTGCGCCACGTGTCCCTTGGGATGGATGGCTAAAATCCATTCTCGACTGTATATATGGGCATGCAGATCCCGACCGCACAGATTTCCCCGTTGCTTAACGGATGAGAATTTTCACCCAAAACTTAGGATAAGTGGGTTTTTCAACCCACTTCGTTGCATTTACCACTGCAAGGCCTAAACCATTGAGGAGAACACCCCTATACAAGAAATGTTGCTAACAGTGTCATCACAAAACCTCGATGTAGTAAGAAACAAATTCCATTCTCTTTTTTCTTTCTTGAGTTCTTTAAGGACCAATAGTTTAATGAGACTAAAGTGAAAAAGACTGGGCTCAACTTGATTTTACTTAATTTGTACTTTATCATCCATTTTCCCTAGGCTCGTAGAAATATAATATGGGAGGTTTAAGGATTTATTACCTGTAAAGTGCATGAGAAATCTAATATGGTACAGGTATACCTTGTTGAAATGCCCTTTTCATGTGAAATATCTCTATATTACCCTCAACAAATTATCATGGTGTTCAAGCATGTAATTCCTAGGCACTTCTTTTGACAGGTTCTCATTTTGAAATTATGCTTTGAAATAGTCATTACAATAGGAGGAATCCAGAGGTGTTCCCTTGAACCACCTTTCACCTTGCATGGGTGTCCTTGTTGCTGAGAAAATTGTTTGTTCGGTAACTTGAATCTCCAGTGATCCAACCTTTGTCTTAGTCCCTTCATAATTTAGGGAAAAATTATTTGCCACCTCCATGTGTCCTCCCTGTAGATTTTTCATAAAATGTAAGGCATCCTACTACCTAGAGGGATTCTCTAAAAATAGGATTTCAGTCCAGCAACTGCAAACCTTGGGGTTCAAATCTCACTATGTCGCCTCCCTTGTGAACTTTTTTCTTCTCTTTGTTTTTCTCCATGGTTGTTTGTGAATATTTTTGAGATGATGATGGGTGTAGAGGATATCAAATATTAGACAAAATGCATAGAAAAACCTGGTGTATTAGGGTTTAGTTAGACGATAGGGTTACAAGGCTTTACCAACAAGGATTTTGTAGTGAATGAGATGGCACAACTTTGATAGGAAATTAGGGTATTAGCACTTGAGGAAAATGCAACAGTAAATGGAGTTTCAAGGGTGTCAAATGATTATTGGTTTGTAATTTGAGTTATACCTTGAACATACTTGACCAAGGTTTAGGTCTACTAGGGATCCAAAAAATCCTCTAAAACTATCGTCCCTCCTGGTAAACCATAAGTCAACGCAGTACACAGGGTGTATTGCATAGTCTCACCCGAGATAGTATTAATGGGTGATTGTAATACTCAAGTGTTTTTAGTCTAGGATTGAATGCGGATCTATGAGTTGCATGTTGAGAGTTCTATTTAACTTATTACAGAAAGATACTATCATTCCCAATTATGCATGTAATGTAATCAAACTCATTAGCTCATTCATTCATCATGCTAACATATACTCATAAAAAGTAAAAGAGACAAAATCATTCAATCACATAACATAAGTTTTATCGTGGTTCACCCCCTCCTGGGTTACGTCTACAAAGATCTCGCTCTCAAGTTCTTCTATTATGGTAGTTCCAAAACTACAATGCCGCATGCATTACAGCTCGTTCTCAGTCGGGTTGAGATCTATTATGAGGCGGACTAGATCACACCAGGATCCTCAGCCTGTGATATAACCCTCAAGATCTATCCTTCTGACCCTCTACAACTCAACAACTTACAAAATTAGTTTGTATAACATAAGTGTTACAACTAGTTAGCAAAAAAGGACTCCTTCCTCTCGTAGTCTCTCTCTCCTTTCCTCCTAAGTATCTATATATATATGTTTCTGGCTCACCAATCATTACAATGTATTACAAAAACCCTAACCCTAGCGTCGTTAGGTCTTCCCTGCATGCACACATGATGCTCTTCCTTCCATCTGTCGCTTTCCTCGTGCATGCCTTTCTTCCCAAAATAACCTTTATTTCTTATTCGTCCTGCTTCCAACAGGCCCCCGACACTAACATGTGGCTCATCCCGAGCCACCTAACCCTTGTGTGCTTCATCGATCTCTCTTGTGATCACTTAGAACTTCTCCACGAGCTCTCTTGCTTGCGTTTGGACCTACGTGGTCTTATTCTTGAGTGCGTCCAATATATGCACTGCAATATCGTCACTGACCATCCTTACACATTTTTCCTAGGTTTGTGCCATATATGTTTTGGATTCCTCTTCTTGTGAAATGACCTTTTTTTCTCTCTCCTGGAGTGGTTCCATTTGAGTCGGGCGCTCCTTTTTCTGTGTCTGCCCAACTATGAGTTCTGCCTATAGTTTCTTCATGCCCTACGCTCCTTTGACACGCTCCATGATTGACATTGTCTTCTACCTCTGCTTGAGGTCCTGGATAACTACTGCTATCCTTTCTCCTTCCTCGTCCCATTGCTAGACCTGTTGATCCTCTTCTAGTTTCATCTAGAGTTGTGCTTCTTTGTTGAACAAGTCGGTCGTCGCGTGGACTTTTTTCTCTATCTCATTTATTTGTGCTATTTCCTCTGGTTTCCTTTTCTCTTTCATCTCTGGTGGAGTGGTAGGTGTCAGCTGCTCCTGGAGATGCTCGATCTCCTATTAGTATTGATCGATTGTCTGCACAATCTGACCAATCTTATCTGTCACCATGAGTTCAGTCGTCTACGCATTCTTTGGGATTTTCTTGTAGGGTACAGACAATTTCTATTCCAGTCCATTCACATGTTCCTTCTCCTCTTTGGTATCGATCTTAGCCTACTCAAGTACAAATTCCAGCCTGTCCTAATTATCCTTTGTCTGTTGCAATTTCGTTGCATCTGTGTGTGCGTGAGAATGTACCTATTGTGTAACGCTGACTTGCAGCTTATACAATGCCTTGGTTGGTATCCACATCAATACCAACTATAGTTGATCCAAGTCCTTGAGGGGTGTCTACCCCACGTTTTCGTCCATGCGCAACATGATGGGTGTGACGTGAAATGTTGAGCTTGGTTGTGTTGTCATCTGGATCATGTCCTGCTCGCTTGATCCAGCTTCCCCTCCTGTTTTTGATGATGATGGGATCATTTCTACGATGTTGTCGGTTGTCTGCGCTTCTTTGAGATGCCTAAGGATTTGTCTTATGTGTTCCATCTATTCTTCAATTATGTCCCTTTGGTGCGCAACATTCTCAAAATCCTCGACTGTGCGATCCTGGATCATTTGGGCCACCATGTCTACATCATCTATTCTGGGGGCGTTCTGTGTGCCTTCTCCTTTTTGCACGCACCCCCCGTTTGGATGAATGTCCTCTTAGTTTGGCCTTGCTCTTGTGGTGTAGCACTTTATGTAGTTCCTTGTGTTGCCTTGTCCTATTTCTTCCTGGTTTGGAGTCATCCCATTAACTCTTGGGGCTTCTATAGGGTTTTTTTGTTGTACTTGGTTACCTGCGTCCTCATCTTGTAGGCCCTGTCCCTCTTCTGACATATCAGTGTCCATGCTCGTTGGTGTTGTTTGTTGGGTTTCCTCCACAATGGGTGTGGGTCTTCCTGGTGTTGTATCTGACGATGGGATTTCGTCCACATTGACGACTTATGGGTGTTTAGATGGTTGTTCTATGCTTCCATGTGGTTGTGATTGTGCTTTGGTACTACTTCGGGGTCCTTTGGAAGTCTGGCTCAGTTCTCCCTGTTTGGGTGGTGTCATGATGGTAAAGTTGTCGTTCTTCGAGCTCAGTGGCCTTTGCAATTTTTGCAACCTTTACTTCCTCCGTTGTATGCTTTATTTCTCTGTTCCTTTTCCAATTTCACAATAACCTTTTTGCTCCTGCATCCTTGCTTTGTATCAGCATTGTGTGAAGCTTGTCGGAGAGGTTATCGTGATTATGCTTTACTTGAACCGTCAATTCCTTCGCACTTTCGATTGATTTCCCTTGCCATCTCTAGTTGGCGCAATTAATGTGTCATCCATTCAATAATTTCTGGCATTGAATTTCGATAGCCTCCGTCAATTGGCGCTTCTTTTTTCGTATTCGTCTTTCCTGTTATTTTTTCTTTGAATTGTTTGTTGGCCTTGTATTCCATCGAGTTAGTATTGTCAAGCGTGCATGCTCCTTCTTTTTTCAACGCACTATGCCCCTATTATTATCTTTTGATGCCCTATTTTTTTTTGTTTTTTTTTTGTTACTGTGCGGTGACTTTCAAGTTGCGGGTGGTCGACTTTCCTTGTACAACTTCAGTCGGCTCCCATTGATAATCCCTATGAGTTTATGTGCTTCCTAATTCCTTCAACTATACGACTCCCCCATCGATGATTGTTTTTATTTTGTATGTTCCTAACCAATGCATTCTAAGTTTTCTTGGGTGTTGAAAGGATTTACTCTCATACATCAACACTAGGTCTCTGTCCTTGAAATTTTTCCTCTTGATATGTCTATCATGCCAAGATTTGTCCCTTTCTTTCTGAACATATTGGTGGAACCCTGCTAGGATCATATCCTCCTCCATGATCATCAGTTGATTGAGCCTATCATGTACTGCATCGCATTTTTTCATGTTCATAATCACTGCTACATGCAGACTAGGTACTGCTAGTAGGAAAACCCCCTATGAATACACCAGGGCTCAAAATTTAGGCAGATCGATTAACAGTCTAAAATTCAACTAATTCTCTAAGCTACCCCAAACATACCAAATCTCATACAAGAAAACAAAATATGAGAAGGATCAGGTAACTATACCCCTACTCCGCATCTGGTGATGATCCCCTCACACTTGAAATATTTGTTGACTGCAAGCCTCCTCCCAAGGTTGACCTGCATTCAAAGATAGACAAACAGAAAGCTACAAGCATGTTATGTCATATACAAATTAGGGTTAGATGTTAGAATGTCAAAACATAAACTATTAAAAGCATTAAATACACCATGATTTGGGACAGGAAAAGTAATTATTTTATTAATAACTCAATGATTATACCTTTACAACCAAAGTCGTCTACTGCTCCATGAACCTAGTTCGAGCTCCTCTTCACCAAGCTCCAAGTGCACCTTTGTATGGATTCTCCTCTCAGCCTTCTGATCTCTTCCTGGGAAGTGAATGGGTTCTGATGGAGGAAGAAGGACTAATTGGGGAATGTTGAGGAAATTCTCACAAAAGGGATGCAATAACTTGGGAAAGGAGGGGATGTGAAACGGGAATATTTTCACTTTTCTTATGTTTAGATGTGGAATGAGACCCAAACACCTCCTATATATTACAAAAGGATGGTTATTTGGTTTTTTGACAGACTATAGGCAGTGGATTAGTTGGGAAACTACCCAATAGCCCGTAATATCAATGAATTCCTTGCAACTTTTTAATTTTTTGCAATTTTTGCAAGTATACGCGGGTTGTAATGGTACAGCATGCATATGTACGTGATTTGTAGTGGTGAAAACAGCGTATGTACGTGGGAAGTATTGGTGCAAGGTGTGTACATCTTCAAAAAATTGTTTTTTTAGAAGAGCAACTAAATAGTGGCTTGGCAAAAAATGAAAGTAAGAGGGCCAAAGGCCAAGTATGCATGTGTAGAGAAATTTAGGGTTATAACAGATGCCCCCTAATGTGTGAGGTCAGAATATCATCTGATGGCTGAAATATATTACAAAATCTTCTCCAATGTACAAAACGAGTGAGCCCGGGACCAGACTTCGGGAGGTGCCATCTGCAAAAATAACAATTGTCTCTCTGAGGCGGGCATACCCATGCTCAGGATAAAATAAATCATGGATTCCAATCAAATACACTACAGATCTATGTCACATAATTATATAAACTGTAGCCATGATAAATACACAACGGATCTACATCTCAAAGTCAAACATATACAAGTATAGTATCCATCTTCAAGAAGCAAACAATGTCTGATGGATAGAGATGAGGTATTCATAGCTCTAGCAACAACTTCAAGATCTTCAAAACTTGGGTAGGAGTACAATGTGAGTGTATTAATTCACTACCCAGAGGTCTTCGACGGCTCATCGGGAAAAGACAAGAGGATATCGATGATCAGGTAGAGAACTTCATTGCTTTTGAACAAGGACTTGATTGGACTTTCGGGATGGTTGGGTCATGAGGTCAAGAGACAAACTGGAGAAAGGCTGACTCAAGTTGGGTGAAACTTCCCTTGGAAAAAATCATGAAAGATGATTAGACTCAGGCAACATGACATTGACATAAGTTCACGATGCAGGACACAAGGCAAACAATCCATGTGTTTGGAAGAGTAACCAAATGGAGGAGGACACGACTCTATGTAGCGAGAAAATATTCCTAAGTTCATATTAGACCCTAATTCTTGATGAACAAATGAAAGGATGTGTTTTGTCCAAGTGCGACTCATTGTGCTTCCAAAAAAATAATATATATTTCCCGTCCCCGATTTTGGGTTTTTTTATTTTTTTGTCTTTTTCAATTTTTTAAAGAGCTTTGAAAAAAAATAAAAGAATGCTATGTTACAAAGAGGAACGAGTGTCGCAAGTATACTAGTTCCGGGCGCAAGGAACACACTAATTCTCAGAGCAAGGAGACATGTGCAGGAAAAGGACACTCGAGGAAAATTCCTCCATGGGTCAAGGTGTCAGGTCGCAGAGGCAAAGTGCTACAAGGCTTGCATATAAGGCATGCTTCAAAGGTTCATTTGAGAGCAACATGGAACCAACATTAGGCCAAAGATGCAGAGATGAAAATGTGATTAACAAGACACAATGAAACCCCCCTCAATGTAATTTTAACGAGCCCATAGAAGGTAAGCACGGTAGTTTTTTCATGTTTAGAGAGTCTAAAAAAATGTAAAGGAAGACTCCAGGGGTACCCTTTTTTGGAAATAGTCTAGTCGATTCGAAAAAGTGGTAAACTGCCACCAAAAAGATGTCTATTCAAAACCATTTTAATGAGTGTGACAAAGACAAGATCACTCGTAAATATTTTCAATTTTAAGGAGTTTGAAAATAGCTTAACTATGGACTCACTGTCTTTTTCTGGATTTAGTCTCCTTAGCCCGAAAAAATATAAAAGTTACTGAGGAGAACTCTCCCAGTGAGACAAATCTGCCGAGGCATACCTTTTTCCTCCATAATCCATAGACCAAAAAAAGGGGTAAACTCATGCCAATAGATGTTCTTATGTACCAATTTAACGAGTGTGAAGGAACAATGTCACTCGATGATCTTTTCAATTTTAGGGAGTCTGAAAAGAGCTTAACTATGGACTCTGTGGGGGTTCCTTTTTCGTAAGTAATTTCCAAGGCTCGAAAAAGGTGATAAACCAAAACCAAGGAGAATGTTCCTTTTTCATAAATTTAGTCCCTCGGGCCCGAAAAAGGGTTAAACTTATACCTGAGAGTACTCTTCTAGAGAGCCGAAGTTCCTAGAGTATACCTTTGTTCATACAATTGACCATCTGAACCAAAAAAGGGGTAAACTACCACCACACGAAAGTGCCTTCAAATTTGAGTTTGGCGAGCGTGAAGGGAAACAATATCACTCAAAAATATTTTCATGTTTAGAGAGTCTAAAAAGGGCTTAAAGAAGACTCTAGGATGTTACTTTTCTTAGTTAATCTAGACAAATCTAGACAATATTGAAAATCATAAATGTAGTCTCGTCGGATGTTTCTTTTGTATTTCAAAGTGAGTTTGAAAGACAACAAAGCATGCTCATTTTGGGAGTATTGAGGGTGAGGCCAAGAGTGATGGTGCATCAGACAAATGAAGTTGAATCTCGTAATCATGACAGGTCTAACAAGGACTCCTGAGCCTATAGTCATTATAGACAACATGGACACAAAAATGCAACAAGGATCTATCTAGGGAATCCATGTGAAGGTAGGATCTACCACCTAATCAAGACACTTCTAAAGAAGCAATGACATTTTTGTGTCACACGTCGGTGGGATATATCCTATGGAAAAGAGAAAAATACAACAAGATGCAGTAAGTGGAGGTGAAATCCTAACTTATATGCAAAAAGTTGGAAAAAAATGACTTTTAGCAAAGGATTTTTAAAGTGACCCACCTCCACAAAAGTTACCAAACCAAAAGGCAAAGTGTATCGTAACATCCAATAAGAAACTCAAGAATGGAATTAAATGATTTCCAAGATAGAAAAAATGACAAAGGGGGTCAAAAAAGTGTCAAAAAGGGACAAAAACTTCTATAAATAGAAGTTGACAGCTCATTTTCACCATTGCAATTTGAAAATTAACCAAAAATGTAAAAAAGACCCCTTTGCTAAAGTAGTTGATTATGGGAGCTTCAAAGGATGAAATGAACTTTCGCTCAGACCAAGTAAGTACAAACTCATCCCTCTTGCATTTCCATTCTTCCTTTGTGCAACTATTTTTGTTTTTTGGGGGGTGTGCTTGTTGGAAGATTGGTTGTTGTCATTGATGTCAACCCTAGTCATTGATGAAGGTATTTTGACATGAACAACAATGTACATGCATAAAAAAAACCCATGGATGGATAATATACATCATGTTGTCTCCGGTGGTAGGTGGCATGTCACGTGGAACGTCAGAAATGAATTTTTGAAGATGACAAAGTGAATTGAAGAAGGAAGTACATGTAGGGCCTCAAGATAATTAAAGAAAAGAATTACAAAATAAGAAAGTGTCAGGTCAGCCCTAATCTTAAAAGTAAGTGACATAAATGGTATAAATAGATATCATTATACATTCATTTTATACTCAAGTCAAATTTCAGAGGAAATCAGAAGTAAAGAAGGTCGGATTTCAAGGGAGGATGAAGTCTTTTGGTGATGTGTTCTAAGGTATGTTATTTACAGGGCATCTTACCATTTTTGCAATAACATTTTTTATAGAATGATTCAGATGGTTAAATTTCTATGGTATTGAGAAGACATATCAAGGTACCTATGGTAAAATTTTCATCTCTTGATTCGCTATAATTATGGAGATACACTCTATGGAAGATAGGGTTTTTGACCAGTCCTGAAGCTAGTAAATAAATAGGTGTTCCGGGTAAAACAGTCATAACTTCTTCATAGAGAATCTAACTAAAGTGGGACCAATTTCATTGGAAATAGTACAGACTTTAGTTTCGTTTGTGCGAGTTTCAGAATCTGATGTTAAATATTGAGCGCGAGGCATTCTGTGCAAGTTCACTCTCCTGAATAAACCAGAATTGAATAAAGTCTACCATTCTTTCTATAACTTCTTTTTGGGGAGGATTAAAGTAGTGAAACTTGGAGGAGTTTCAGAGAATACATTGAGTAATATTATCTTCAAGATCAGAGTATTACAAGAATTGAATAATTAAAGAAGTTCAAGAAGTCTCAAGAAGCATTATCAGGCTCTATGTGATGGTTGGTTGATGGTGATGATTTAATGTAAAGTTTTATTATCTCTGATATATTATTGGGTGGAAGGAAGTGGCAAGGACGGAGAGTTCAACCCTCTCTTTATATTGGAGGATTGTATCTTCCTCTTGGATTTTTATCCCTCCCTTTATATTTGGAAGCTATAGCTACCTTTGGAAGTCATTACTTCCCTTGAACAATAATTATTGATTATTTTTCATATATTGTGCATGGTGTATTGTGGTGTATTGGTGTAACTCTTATACTATTGTTCATTCTCATTGGATATAATTGAATGGTTTAAGTATAATTTGAAAATGTTTTTAAATTGTACTTGATATTGATTCACCCCCCTCTCAGTATCAACAATTGGTATCAGAGTAGGTTGCCTTCAGAACAATTTAACCACTAGAAGGAAAATCCTAAGAAAAGATGGATGACCATGAGCACATTTGAAATGGGATTCAAAGATTTGATCGAATAAATTATGCATACTGGAGTGATAGAGTGAAAACTTACCTAACAGCTTTGGGAGTAGACATTTGGTACGCAGTTGTAAATGGCTATGTAAGCCCAAATAATGCTCCAACCGATCCAAATGAGAAGAAGATTATGAGTTGTAATTCAAAATCCAGACATGTTATTATAGGATCATTGGCACCAACCATTTCTAGCAAAGTGATGGGTTGCAGCACTGCTAAAGAGGTATGGGACAAACTCAGGAGTATCTACGAAGGTGATCCAAAAGTTAAGCAGGTCAAGCTTCAACGACATAGAGAAGAATTTGAAAATTTGAAGATGAATGAAAAGGA
>SNQJ01S0031375.1:121521-136680 GCA_010110895.2 Picea sitchensis
ATGTACACTAGTATGTATGAGTTTTCTTGGCTTACTTACTAATAGTGTCGGTTAATTGTTATGGATGTGTGAACCATGTTTCTTTTCCTTTGTACCATGAGATACCTTAACTCTGGGACGAAGTTTCCTGAAGGGTGGGTGTATGTAACAACCCTGGTTAAATAGTTGCATAGGGTTTATTAATTATAATTAATTAGATAATCTGATTGTCTTAATATGTTTTAGTTAAACAATGATTATTTCTTAATAATATTAATTAATTATTTATTTATTAATTAATTTTTCATATCTGTTGATGATTAAATTATTAATTAATTAACCCATTAAAGATTTGAGTAATAAATTAGAGGGGATTAATAACTTTAAATTATTAATAATAAGACTTTATGCATGAAGGGGGGTAAAGAAGCATTAAATGAAGGATAAGGTAATAAAGGCATGGGATAAGGTAATAATGTGGGAGGATAAGGTAATTAATGGAGGATAGGGAGTCGGTGGATGGAGCAAGATATGATGGGAGGAGTCCGACGGGAGAAAGGGGATTATTTGGGGGGGAGGAAGCATTTTGGAGGAGAGGACTGTATCTCTGGTTTCCATATTTTTTTGGTGTTGGGAGTAGGGTTCTGGAGTTTTGGTGAACCATTGCAGGGGGCATCGGGTTGCTGGGGGTTTTGGGCATGGGGGCCAGGATTCCTTATGGCATCTTGGAGCTAGGGAGCCAGACAATATGCTCCTAGCTGGCTGGGTGGTTAGTCGGTTTGGGTAGGGTTTGGTCAAGCAACAAGTCGGGTAAGGTAGCAGGGAGGACAACCAGACAAGCGAGAGTTTAGCATTAGATGAAGGTATTTTAATTTATGTATTTGTTTTATGTATTTAAGGAATATGTAGTGTTATGTGGTTGTTCGTAATCTTATTATGATCTGTTCATAAATTTTATTTAAGCTTAATGGTTATATGTTGGTTATTGGTTATATGCTGGTTATGAAGTTATGAAAATGTTAGGATAACATTTCTTTAAAATAAATCTTTTTTTTTGTTTTATAAGGCTCTGTTGAGTAGAACCTTACAAATTGGGAGACTAAAAGGACTGATAGTAGACCTGGATGGAGTGTGCACTAATGCAAACTTCAAAGTGATTGAAATAGTGGACAACACAACACCATATCCAACATTTTTTGGCTTGGATTGGGCGTTTGATAACCATGACATAATCAACTTAAAGACATGGAAAATGACATTTGAGTCAAGAGAATACAGGGTCATTGCGCCATTAGACCTGTAGGAAGGGGAAAGGTTTGTAGATCCTACTTGCTTGGACTTGGAGGAAATTATCTAGTTGTACAGAAAAAATGCGCGAGATGAGGATTACGTAAACCCAACTGCAAATGGGATACTCAGTTGGCGAAGCATTACTTCATGTTCGTCAGACTTAGATATAGGTTTAGAGAACTAGAAACATAGGCTACATGAAGTTTCCACAAGAAGATGCGCAAGAATAGACTGCACAGTAAGATGGGTAGGCACAGAGATAATGGAAACACCCAGTTTCCATGGGGTAAATGATCTAGAAGCATTCTTGACATGTTACGAAGATGAAGTGTATCACTAGAAGCATTCACTCAAGGCAACACCTGCAAGATGGTGGGGTGCACACAAAGAAACAATCAAGGACTGGTACCAATGTAACCAATTACTGTGCATTAGGTTTGGCGTAGAACAAAGAAGCAACCAAAAACAAAAATATGATGGACAAAGGGCACCAACACAACACTTGGAGAAGTGAGATTGTTGTGGAAGATGACACCCCCAGAAGAATGGCCTCATAATTTCGTACATACCTTAGAGGGCATCTCAACAAACAGGTATGTGAACCAGGAATTGCACAGAGGAAATACGAGTTGGACAGTACTACAACAAAAGTTTACAATCACTTTCTCATTTGAACATGAGAACCCCAACATAGATGCAACACTTAAGCACATAATAGGGGTGATATCCATTAAGGAACAAAAATTCAAAATTATGACAGAAGAACAACAACGGAACGGACAGACAGTGAAAGAATTGTTGTCATGCTACCATGTGCAAGAAGAAGTACTATATGAAGACGATCCACGCAATATTAAGATTGAGGAAGATGAAGGAGAAAGAGAAGTGGAAGGTCCACCTCTAGAATCATAAGTAATTGTTGCATCGATCAAGGTGAAGAAAGTCAACATTAGGACAATTGAGAATCCCAAAATCGCTAGCATTGGAGACTACTAGGATGAGAAAATAGTGGAAAGAATAATAGAGTTACTACGTGAGTACAACGACATGTTCCCTACAATGATCACAGAAATGATGGGAATAGCAGGAGAGATAGGTGAAATGAAGATACCACTCAGAGATGAGGCAAGAACAATTAGACAACGACCATACAGACTGAATCCAATATATAAGAAAAAAATCAAAGCTGAGATCGACAGGATGCTCGAAGCCGGAATCATAGAACCTGTGGAGGAATCATAATGGATAAGCTCGATGGTAGTTTAGGAGAAAAAAAAGGCGAGATAAGAATATGCATTGACTTGAGGAATTTGAACGATGCGTGCCTACATGACTCGTTCCCTACACCCTTCACATATGAGGTGTTGGAGAACGTAGGAGGATAGGAATTTTATTCATTCACCAACGGATTTTCAGGATACCATCAGATCAAGATAGCACCATAAGATAGATACAAGAACACTTTTGCTACAGAATGGGGATCCTACCAGTACACAGTCATGCCATTTGGACTGGAGAATGCACTAGCAATATTTTTCCAAGTAGTCATAGCTGCATTTAAAGAATTTATCCACTAGTTTCTAGAGGTATACTTGGATTATTGGACAATCTATAGTCCATTGAAATACCATGTAGAGGTCTTGTGGTTGATGTTAGAAATATGCACACAGTACCAAATATCATTAAACATCAAGAAGTGCATCTTCAGAACATCGTTTGGGATACTATTGGGCCATATAGTATGCAAACAAGGTTTACTAGTAGATCCTACCAAAATTGCAGTAATCATTAACCTACCACCACCAAAAACAATCTTTTAACTAAGAGCGACATTGAGACACACATGATGCTACATAAAATTTATAAAAGGGTATGCACAGATCATCATGCCAATGGAGAAACTAATGAGGAAAGACACAATGTTCCAGTGGAATTAGGATTGTCAACACGGTCTGAATATGCTGAAATAAAATATGGTAATAACACCAATACTAGTATTCCCAGACTGGGAGAAGAAATTCCATGTACATGTAGATGCATCAACCATAACACTTGTAGCTATTTTGGCGTAGTCGGGAGCAGAAGAATTGGATCATCCTATAAATTTTGCTAGTATAATACTTTCATAATCATAGCATAACTACAATACTACAGAAAGGGAAGGCCTAGCTATGGTCTACTCACTGCAGAAGTTCAAACATTACTTATTGGGAAAACATTTTAAGATGTTCATAGACCATTCAACGCTCAAATACCTAGTAAACATGCCAGTGTTGGGAGGGATAATTTGTAGATGGCTACCAATTTTTCAGGAATTTGATTTCGAGGTAATAGTCAAGCTAGGAAAGTTGAATGCAGGACCAGACCACCTGTTAAGGATCATGAACGGAGAAGAACCTACAAATATAGAGCACAACTTTTTAGACACGCAGTTATTTTCAGTCCATATCATCGATGAATAATTTGTATACATTATCCAATACTTGAGTATAGGGACTGAGCCACAGGAATATAACACTGTGTAGAAGAAAAATGGGTGCAGATAACATCTTGAGAATATGTGTGCTAGAACATGAAATACCAAAGATTTTAGTAGAAGCTCATGAGGGGATAGTAGGAGGACATTACACATGCAAAGCTACCGCACAGAAGTTATTGCACGAAGGACTATGGTGGCCAACCATTCACAGAGACTGAAAAGAGTACTGCCAGAATTGTGATGTATGCCAGAGGGTTGGTGAACTGAATTGAAGGGATGAGATGCTCTTGCGACCATAGATAACTTTGTAGGTATTTGATAAATGGGAAATATATTTTGTTGAACCAATTAACCCACCAACCAAGAGGATAGGAGAAAGGTACATTATCATCGTGACAAAATACCTGATAAGATGGATGGAAGCAATACCAGTCAAAGATTGCAGCATAGATACAACATCACACTTCCTATTTGAACATGTGATCACTAGATTTGGTTGCCCAAGGATTTTGATGAGTGACCAAGGCACTCACTTCATTAAAAATAATATTAAGGCTATTATTGAGGAATTTGAAGTGAATAAAAAAAGTACACCATATCATCCACAAGAAAATGGAACACTGGAAGCCTTTAAAAAAATCCTGGAAAATGCACTGACGAAATCTGTAATGTCAATAGGGATTATTGGGACCTAAAAATACCAGCAGTATTTTGGGCATACAGGACCACTTGTAAGAAGTTGACAAGACACATGCCATTCAAATTGGTATATGGACGAGAAGCAGTGGTTCCATTAGAATGTTTGGTACCTGTTATAACCCTAAATTGTTGTACACATGCATACATGGACTTTGGCCCTCTTACTTGCATTTTTCACCAAGCCACTACTGAGTTGCTCTTCTAAAAAACCAATCTTTTGAAGATGTATGCACCTTGCACTAATACTGCCCACATACATACGCTAGATGCACCACTACATCTCGCGTACATATGCATGATGCACCATTACAACCCGCGTATACTTGCAAAAGTTGCAAAAAATAAAAAATTGCGAGGAATTCATTGAGATTACGGGCTATTGGGTAGTTTCCCAACTAATCCACCGCCTATAGCTCGTCACCCAACCGAATAACCATCCTTTTGTCATATAAAAGGAGGTGTTGGGGTCTCATTCCACATCTAGACATAAGAACAATGAAACTCTGCCCATTTCACATCCCCTCCTTGCCCAAGTTATTGCAACCCTTATGTGAGAATTGCCTCAGCATTCCCCAATTAGTCCTTCTTCCTCCATCAAAACCATTCACTTCCCAAGAAGAGATCAAAAGGTTGAGAGGATAAGACATACAAAGTTGCACTTGGAGCTTGGTGAATAGGAGACCAGACCAGGTTCATGGAGCAACATCTAACTTTGGTTGTAAAGGTATAATCATTGAGTTATTAATAAAAGAATTACTTTTCCCGTCCCAAATCATGGTGTATTGAATGCTTTTAATGGTTTATGTTTTGATATTCTAACATCTAACCCTAATTTGTATATGAAATAGCATGCTTGTAGCTTTCTATTTGTATATCTTTGAATGCAGGTCAGCCTTGGGAGGAGGCTTGCAGTCAGCAAATCTTTCAAGTGCGAGGGGATCATCACCGGACACAGATTAGAGGTATAGTTACCCAATTCTTCTCATCTTTTCTTTTCTTGTATGAGTTTTGGTATGTTTGGGGTAGTTTAGAGAAATAGTTTAATTTTATACGGTTAATTGATCTGCCTACATTCTGAACCCTAGTGTAGTCATAGGGGGGTTTTCCTGCTAGCAGAACTGGCGACCATACTAGGGAAGCCTCTAGGGTTTTAGGGGATTTTGGGTGTCTGATTGGTTTTTTTGCCTTTCGAGTTTCTGTTGAGTTTTATGAGTCTTTTAATGGATTATGGTCACCTTTAGGTGCCATACCAATTCTCCTATTCTATAAGTCTGTCTGTTTTCTTTCTTTTTGAGGAAGTATAGAGGTGTACGCGTCATACTTTATGTCAACCCATGTACATACATGCCCTGTGCAGTAAAAAACCCTCGTACATACGCAGGTTGTTGAAGCACCAATAGCTTCCCTGTTTCATTAAATTGTTTTTGAAAAAGATGCAACCAACATCTTTCCTGATTAAGGTTTATACTTCTCAGGGTTTCTTGAAAGAGTTCATGGTCTATTTTTACAACTATAGCTTGGGTTAGATTTCAGTTTACTTATCTTTTTGAAGTTTCTTTTGTTTACTTCCAAAAGGGTTTTAAGTGAGTCTTTGAATTTTTGATCATCCTGTTTGGTGTCTTTAGTGATTCCCTGCGATCCACAGTGGGCCAAAGATCTATTTCAGTCTTGTCTTGTTGTTCTCCCCCCCCCCTTTCATTTTCTTTGAAAAAAGAGAAAGAATATTTATTTCAAGTTTTCCTGTTTGAAGCATTTTTCAAAAAAAAAAAAGCATTTTTCATTTTTTAGTTTGGTAAAGTAGTTGGAGTTAGTTATTTTACTAGAATAGGAAAAAGAGTTCATTTTTTAAGTTCTTCACTGATTTCTTGAAACTTAAGTAGCTTGTAGTAAAGATAAATTTCATTTTAGGTCTTCTTTTTAAAGATCTTGAAAAAAGTTAGTTACAGAAAAATTTGGTTACAAAGAGTTGTAAATCTTTACTTTTGACTAGAAGTAATTTTTCTTTCAGAGTTTTCGTTTTTTTCTCCTCTTTTCATCTCTCAAAACATCACTGGTTTCACTTCCGTATCCTTATACTCCCATTTCATCTACTACCACAGGGGGTATGTCACCTCCTAACCCACCTTCATCAGTCCGAACCAAAGTGGTCTCGACCCCCTCTACCTCGGGAAGTGGTCCGATACCGTCATCCACGACGACCATTTCTTTGTTTACACAGAGTGTGATGGGCCCTCCATTCTCATATGGGATGCCCGACTTTGATTCGAACTTCGTCCTCACCTACTCCACCTTAAAAACCATGGTTTTGGGGGTAGGGAGCTCAAACGCTCCCGTGCAAGGGTCTATTAGGGGCACTTCAATCCCCTTCAATGATATCCCTTATGGTGGGGGTCATATACCTCCTCCATCCCCCTCGCTCGGTGGTGCTTTCCAACAACCCATCAGGTCGAATGCTAACTACAACTTGTTTGGAGTAGGAAGTTTAGGACCTTCATCTTACACTACACCAGTGGGATCCATGTCGTTCTCTTTATTCACCACATTTGGTAATAACGCTTTTTCTTCGGCTTCCATCTCGGCTGGGGGCAACCTTGGTTTTGGACAGCAAAATCCTGTGCAGTGTATTATTCCTACACAGTGGGAAAGTACATGAGTTTTCTCCTCACAATGGCTTTGGAATCCTTGGCAGGGATCCATTCCCTTGCAACAGATGCCAGTTGGAAGAAACCCCTTCCATGGTCAATGGAACCCGGGGCAAGGATCAGTACCTATGCCCGTCAGATCGGCTAGAGGCATCCCCTTCCAAAATATTTGGAACACAACACAACAAGCAATCCCCGCCCAATCCAGGTTGTCGAATTACAGGAATAAGTTGATGATATCCCAACAAACACAATTTCAATATGCTTTTCAAGGCCATGGTGTCTACCAGAACCCTGGCCAACAACCCAACTTTTCTTGGCAACCTGGTGCTAGTCAAACTTGAGGCCCCCTTTTTCCTGTACATAGTACCCAACCCAAACTACCATTTATGGAAATGCTACATATGCCAGACTTTTCAAGGTTTCTTAAAGACCCAATTTGTCATGATCTATGTTGGCCCCCCATGCTGACTAAGTTGCCCTTGGATATTCCAAAATTCGAAGGCAAGCCTGATGAAGACCCGGGTGATCACGTGACAACTTTCCACCTATGGGGCTCGTCAAACGCGTTGCGAGACGACTCCATACATTTGCGCCTATTTCAATGCACTCTTATTGGGGGTGCCACGAAATGGTATATTGAGCTCGATCGCTCAAGGTATTCTTACTTTAGCGATTTGGCGATGGTCTTCCAAAACCATTTCCAACTACCCGTGAGATACGATGTTGTAACTGAATTGCTGACCAACTTTGAGAAGACTAAAACCAATCATATCTCAGATCACATCCGAGAATGGTGACATTGGAAGAGCTTGATTAATGTACAGGTCCCACCAGATTTATTGTTGGAGTGGTTCCTGAAGTCTTTGGTACCAGTTTTATCCAAGGACGTTGCAACTTTGAGAGTGTTTTCAGAGGAGGAGGCAATAATGATAGCACAACAGATTGAACTGATTTACTCTCACTCTAGATTACTCTATGAGATCTTTCCAGATGCGCCATGGTCCATCCTTGACAAGGCCAGACAAAAGTCTGGACCACATGCCGATGATATAGTTGGTTCAGCATAAGTAAAGTCCACTGCTCTATTGTCAAATCAATTGCAACAATTGTCAATACAACAAACGATGACCATCTAGACCTATGGTTTAGTTGTTCCCCCTACCCAAATGTCGGATGTACACAGTGTGCAGTCGACGAACCCAAAGGCCAACTAGCAGCTTGAAGGAAAGAAAAAACAACGAAACAAGAAGGGTAAAGGGGATAAGAAGCCTAATAAAAATGCTGGCGAGGGCAACACAGAGAAGATAAAGTCAAAGTATCCATCTAACCTTTGCATGGAAGACTACCCGAATAACCTATGCCCTCAACTTGCGGAGGCCAAGAAGATATTGGCGCAACAACAACCTGCTGTGTTGACGAACCCATTTCCACATGGGAAAAACATGGCTCAAGCCTCAGTATCTTCGAGCATGGAAGGGGCCAGTCAGGGACCCCCGCATCTACTAGTAATACCTCGACCGCGAATGTTTATATGTTGAAAGGTGACACTCATATAGAAACCAGGGCATGAGTTACAAAATGTTGGAATATGCCAAAAAGGGTAAAGAAGCCACAAACCCACCTGTTCCTCTCAAGAATGAGAAGACAATGGGTGAAACAATGGCACACATCCCGAAAGGGGCGTTCAAGAAATATTCTCATAATATGAACATGAGGGTTTCCTAGAACTACTCTGTGCTGGAGGATTTGTCACAAACCCCTTGCACGATATTTTCTTTTGAGGTCCTCTAGAGCCGCCCTTCGCAGAGAAAAGCTTTGTTATATTCCTTGGATCTGCAGATACTTGTAACCCGGGAGCGATCATTCTCGATCCAACTAACTTGAAACCTCATCTTCCTTACCACATTTCATTTCAGATAGTAGTGGCTTACACCATGAAATGTTTTTCTTGGAATATATTTCGTACGGTGGTTGACGAGGGTGCTTCGACTTGTGTGATGTCATTGGCGTGTTGGAAAGCCATTGGCGAACCCATTTTGACTCTGTTTCCTACATTGCTGACTGCTTTCGATGGTCATTTGTTCATACCACATGGAATCATTCCTTCTTTCCCTATGCCGTTAGGAGGGAAGATCGTGTGCATCGAAGTTGAAGTGGTAGATGTGCCTCTTGACTACAAACTTCTGTTAGGAAGGAGTTGGACCTATACAATGTATGCAGTGGTTTCCATAGTATTTCGAGTCTTGTTGTTTCCACACGAGGGCTGAACCGTGACCATTGACCAGTTGTCCTTCTCCCATCCCAACCCTTCATCGGGGGCATCCACAATCCCAATGATTGATAATCCTTATCCTGACACTGTCAACGTAGGAGTTGGTTTGTGTCCATCACGGATGGGTAATTTCGATTACCCGCCTTTGTCTCATGATGTCAAGCTTATATTAGTTTCCCCCAACCAACCTAGGGCTGAAAGTTTTCAAATGTCATCGTTCCGGACGACTTACTTTCACGATATGTGGAATATTCCTTCCCCAACGGCCTCGATGGAAGGGACAGGGAATTCTGGCATGGCCATGCCCTTGTCCATGACAAAAGTTTTGTACAACATTGTCCATCAAGCTTCCGCCGACCCTGATTCGACTCCCACACAAGAGTTAGATCCAGTTCTCGAGCCTATTTGGGCTCAAGGTTCCCTTGCCACTACATATTATTTAGACCTGGTCTTTCCCTCAGAAGAGGAGATTCTTGAGGCATTGACTGGTCTAGACAGACCCTGGGATGATCTCCATCACAAATCTTACTTCCTACAAAAGTTAAGAAGAATAAAGGCAGTGAATTTATTTTGACTATGACTGGAGATAGGTTTTTTCCTATTAATCCTTTGGCTACGCACACAGTTTATGTCAAGGGTAATATGGTGAGTATCATTGAAACGATCCCTATAGATATCTCCAAAACCCCTTATGTCGTGAAATGTTTTTTCATCGGAGCGGACTGCTCCTCTGAAGATATTCGAATTTATACGGAGTTATTTAAGGAATTCTGTGACGTTTTTTCCTGGTCTTACGAAGAAATGCCAAGCATCGATCCAAGAATCACTGAACATGATATAATGAGTTATCCTGACGCCAAGCTAGTCTGACAGAAGCTTCATCTGGTGAATCCTCGAAAAGCAACAACAATAAAGGCCGAAGTAGAAAAATTGCTTAAAGCCAGTTTTATCTACCCCATACAGTTGATGAAATTGATTTCAAATCCCATTCTGGTTAACAAAAAATAGGGTATGATTCATGTGTGCATGGAGTTCTGTGACTTGAGAAAGGCCTGTCCGAAAGATAATTTTCCCACCCAATTCATCGATCAGATTATCAATGAATGTGCAGGTTGTGAGGTCTTTTCATTCATGGATGGTTTTTCGGGATATAATGAGATTCAAATCAAACACAAAGACCAACATAAAACAAATTTTATTTGTCCTTGGGGCACATTTTCTTATTGTAAGATGCCTTTTGGCTTGAAGAATGCTGGAGCTACTTTTCAGTGGGCCATGTATTTTTATTTCCACGACATTATACATATAGTCGAGGCTTATCCTTATGATAGAGCATCACGCTTTCACAAAAGATATGATCATCCCACAAACCTCCGACTAATATTTGAACGATGTCACTACTATAAGATTCAATTGAATCCTAACAAGTGCAGTTTCTGCGTGGCGTTGGATCGTCTCTTGGGTTTCATAGTTTCGACAATAAGGATCATGGTCGATCCTCTTAAGGTGAGGCAATAGTTCAATTGCCTCTCCCATGCACAATACCCTAGCTTCATAGATTACAGGGGAAAGAAAAATTTCTTCATCATTTTGTCGCAAACTACGCCAATATCACTAAAGTGTTCATGCGTGTATTGAAAAAGGGAGTCCATTTTTTTTGGGACGAAGCTGCTCAATGGTCTTTTGAAGCATTGAAATGAGCCTTACATATGCTCCTCTATTTCAGCCTCCCGATTATAATAGAGATTTCTTGTTGTACTTGGCCACTGCAGAGTCGACCATCGGCATGGTCTTGGTTCAAGAGGATGATTTTCTCGAGGAGCATGCCATTTATTACCTGAGCCGAGGCCTAGTTGGGCTGGAACTCAACTATTCCCACATTGAGAAACTTACGTTGGAAGCAGTGCATACTGTCCAACAGTTCTATCATTACATTCTACTTCGCAAGACCATCATCATTGCTGTTGTGAATCCCTTTCAATATGTATTGACACGACATGTAATTGTTGGAAATATCAATAGATGGATAGTAATCCTCCAAGAATTTGACTTGGATATTGTTTCCGCAAAATCCAAAAATTTGTCGGTCTTTGCAGAACTTATTTCAGAACTGTCGATCGAATCAAGTGATGTTACACCAGAAGAATTTCCTATTAAAGGAGATCTTTTTCTTATCGCATCTTCGAACCCCTGGTATGGTTATATACTAGTCTATCTCCAGACTTTGAAGTTCCCTCCTTCTGCCTCCTACGACGAGCGCCGACGAATTCTCCATCAGGCACAGAACTATCTCATATTCAATGACACTTTGTATCGTTGAGGTGTAGATTGAATTCTTCACTGATGCCTTATACACGATGAAGAAGAACTCGTTCTTAATCACTGCCACACTGGAGCATGTGGTGGTCATTTGTCTGGGTTGGAAACAACCCAAAATATTCTACATGCCAATTACTTTTGGCCTACGTTAATTAAAGATTGTGTTGAGTTGGTCAAGAAGTGCCACCCGTGTCAGATATTCTCTTGTAAGATGCAGACACATCGTGATCCCATGTTTCCCGTCATTGTTGTTGGTCCCTTCATTAAATGGGGGATTGACTTTACTACATTCCACCTGGCTTCAGTGAGGGGGCATTGTTATATAATCGTAGCGGTAGACTACTTCACAAAGTAGGTCGAGGTTATGCCAACATTTAACAATGATGGAAAAACAACAACTCTCTTCATTTTTAACCAGATAGTAGCAAGGTTCAACATCCCGAAGGAGATTGTCACTGAATATCGCAGTCACTTCCAAAATAAAATGATGTTCGAGTTAACATCAAAGCTTCGGTTGAGGCAAGAAAATTCATCACCCTACTACCCACAAGCGAATGGTCAGGTGGAAGCTGTGAATAAGTCCCTTAAGACTATTCTTCAAGGAACGATCAATTCTGCCAAGTCAAATTGGAATTTGATTTTGTACTTGGAATTATGGGCCTACCGAACATCTATAAAGACTTCCACCGATTTCTCACCTTTTCAACTCGTATATGGGCTAGAAGCAGTCTTTCCTATTGAGTGCCAAATCCTGTCTTTTAATTTGGCAGTGGAGTTACTGCCAACCACTTCAGTGCTTAAGGAACGCCTATTATATCTCGAGCAACTTGATGAGAAACACCGTGATGCATCCTCAACTAATGAGGCTCACAATCAATGATTCAAGTGTCAATATAATTGGTATGTTCATCCTCGTATTTTCTCCGAAGGTGATCTTGTCCTGGTCTATGATCAAGACAAGGATCCCCTGGGGGCACACAAGTTCAAAACCATGTGGTTCATACCTTTCATCATGAAAGAGGTCTTAAAGAAGGGTGCTTATCGTCTGGTTTACTTTGAGGGAAATGCCTTGGCGGAGCCTAGAAATAGGCTCTACCTCAAGAAGTATTACTCTTAGGTTGGTTTCCTAGGTGACTTCTTGTACATATGTATAGTTCTTATACAATTTTCAGTATTTTTTGTTTTGTGGACGTGTAGTTATTTATGTCATATTTTTCACTGTGGCAGATGTCAAGTGAATCAAAAGTGTTCTTTGGGTTTGTAGACGATGCTACCGAACACACTCGGAGGCTTGCTTCTGCAGCTTGGGTGATTTTCACACCTGAAGGTCAATTCCTATCTTTCGGAGGTATCTGTCTAGGTGATGCCACAACAACGCAGTGATAGAGATGCTCCGTGATGCTTTCTCACATGGAATCTGTCACCTTCAGGTCTACTTAGATGCTCAGCTAGTTGTGTCCCAAGTTAAATGGATTTTACCGCGTTTATGATCCTACTTTACACCGACATTTCCTTAGGGTATGTCTCTTAGAAAGATACTTTGATTACATTACGTATATCCATGTTCCTAGGAGATTAAATCAAATGATAGATACTCTAGCTAATCAAGTATTAGATTGGCATGTTGCACACACATAAAAGAAACACACACATACACATGTACATACATTTGTAAAAAAAATGTTATCCATAAGAGGATATATATATATATATATCTGTCACAAAATATCAGAGTACATAAATGGGCACGAACGCCTCAAAAAATAAGGTCTGGCATACATCACGGGGCTTATGCCCTAAAAAATATACAAAAAATGCTCTCAGCACATAATAGTCCAACCTATCTAAGCTCGGGGCCTATTCGCCCTACCATAGTGAACGCTGACATTGGCCAAATGCCGAAAACGTTGGACCCAAGTCTGTGGCACCCCCACTACATGAGGTTTCATAGAAGGCGGGAGATCCTCGATCTCGGCCATAGGAACTGTGCGAGTGAGTGCGGGGAGGTTCCACTCCACCCGTCTCAAAACTCCCTCAGCCTCTCCAGCTGGAGGTCCCCCTATGGCTGCTGGTCGAACGACTGTTGTTGGTCTCGCCTCTGGTCGAGGATTTTTTCGAGTCCTCGTGAAGTCCGTCGGGCACACTGGTCCCACATCTATACATAATATATACATATATGTCAGTACTTTGATGCATATAAAATTTATATATATAAAAGAAAATAAAAATTAAATAACTTTAAAAACATGGACCTAGCTCTCCTCGCTCCTCTCCGGGAGTTACAGGCATGTCCATATCTCTGGAGAAGTTGATTCCAGCATAGGGGTAGTCCTCTATCACTGGAATCTACTGTGCCCACTAGTCGAAGAATTTGTCGTCGAAGGCCTCTATGGTCCTTCCTCCCCCTTGTCATGGTAGTAGTTCTTTCCATCTACATATTGTTGGGAAGGAGACCACATGCCCGCATACAGTCTCTCTGTGACTCGGACTGGGAACCCTCTCGAAGAAGAATGAGCATAGGATGGTGCCAAACCCAAAGTTCTTATTGCTATTCTCTCGACACTTTATCATTTTACTCTTCATGCATGTGAGCATGGTTGTACTTCGATCTTAGATATGTGCCTCTTGGCACTGAATTGCACAATGCACGTGTGCCCAGGAATCCTGGTGAAGCGACGCGGATCCAGTGATCCGCCCAATGAGTAATAAGATCACCCTCAATGTCAAACTGGTGACCCTATGAATGGGCACTTGAGAACCTACCTTCTTAGTGCCAGCCTGACAGTACATCCTGATGTAATCCTCGATGTTGAAATGCCCAGGGGGAAAGGTGCACAGATTGATTGGTTCCCCTCTCCTCGAGAGGCCAGTTAGGAAGTATATATCCTCAGTTGTTGGAGTCACCGACTTTCCCTCTATCATAAAATCCTCTACATCTGGATGCCAATAATATACCAGGGTGTTCAGTAACCTGGGTTGTTCCCTCATAAACGAACATCGAAAGAACTTCCACATCCCACAATGTGGCAATGGAATCAGGGTCCTCATCGAACAAGATATCAATATCCTCCCATTCCCTCTCCCTCCAGTGGACATACATCCAATTCCATGACAATTCAAAAGGGAGTTAACTCATGTATTCTAAATTTTTGCATGCTTTTGAGGGTGTACGCAGGCTGTTTTGGCCACAGTCGCGTATGTACACGGGAAAACTATTTTCTTCCCGAGTACATATGTGGGTTGTTCTTGGACAACCCGCGTACACGTAGGGCCGCTCCTTTTATGGGAGAAATGTTGATACCGAGAGGAGGGTGAATCAATATCAAGTACAATTTAAAAACCTTTTCAACTTATACTTAAACCATTCAATTATATCCAATGAGAAATGAATAATAGTATAAGAGTTACACCAATACACCACAATACACCATGCACAATATATGAAAAATAATCAATAGTTATTGTTCAAGGGAAGT